>JANHGN010019071.1:40826-61842 GCA_024605025.1 Megaceryle maxima | reverse complement strand
TGGGGAGCCCAGAACTGGATGCAATACTCCAGGTGAAGTCTCACCAGTGCAGAGTAGAGGGGGAGCAGAACCTCCCTGGATCTGCTGGACACACTCTTCTTAATGCACCCCAGGAGGACATTGGCCTTCCTGGCCACAAGGGCACATTGCTGTCACATGGAGAACTTGTTGTCTACCAGGACGCCCAAGTCCTTCTCTACAGGGCTGCTTTCCAGCAGATCACCTCCCAGCCTGTACTGGTGTAATTTATTATTCTTCCCCAGGTGCAGGACTCTTCACTTATCCTTGTTAAACCTCATTAGGTTCTGCTCTGCCCAGTTCTCCAGTCTGTCCAAGTCTCACTGGGTGGGTTGATCTCTCATTACTTGATGATGTGTCATAGCTCACTTTCAGCAAGTTTACAGATGACAAAACTAGGAGGAGTGGCTGATACACCAGATGGGTGTGTTGCCATACAGAGGGACTTGAAGAGGTTGGAAAAATCAACAGAAGAGGCCTCAGGAAATTCAGCAAATGGAAAGGCAAAGTACTGTATCTGAGGAGGAATAACATCAGGCACCAGGATAGGCCACGAGCTAGTCAGGGCAGAAAGGAGCTTTGCAGAGAAGGAACTGAGGGTCATAGTGGACACCAAGTTGCACATAAATTCCTTGGTGGCAAGGAAGGCTACCAGCCTCCTGTGCTGCATTAGGCAGAACACTGCCAGCTGGTCAAGGGAGGTAATCCTTCCTCTCTACTCAAAGCTTGTGAGGCCACACCTGGAGTCCTGTGTCCAGTTCTGGCCTAACTAACAAAGGGGATATATGGACATACTGTAGAGAGTCCAACAAAGGGCCACGAAGATAATGAAGGGACTGGAACATCTATGCTGTGAGGAGAGGATGAGAGATTGGCGACTTTTCAGTCTGGAAAGCAGAAGACTCGGAGAATCTTATCAATGTCTGTAAATATCTGAAGGGAGGGTGCGTAGAGGACAGAGACAGGCTCTTTTCAGTGGTTCCCAGTGACAGGATAAGAGGCAAAGAGCACAAACTGAAACACAGGAAATTCCATTTAAGCATGAGAAAAAAAATCTTTCTCTAAGTGTGGATGAATGCTGGAAAAGGCTACCCAGAGAGGTTATGGAGTTTCCATCTTTGGTGATAATCAAACCCAACTGGACACAGCGCTGGGCAACCCACTCTAGTTACTCTGCTTTGAGCAGAGGGCTTGGACTAAATCTCCAAGGTCCCTGTGAGGCTGAACCATTTTGAGATTTGTGTGAATTCCGCTGATGAGGGTGTTTGCTCTCCTCTGCTTTGTGACAAGTGCCTATGAACCAGTCTTGTATCCCATGGATCTTCCTTTTGCCCATTTGCCAGGACCATTAGACAGGCTGAGCTGCTCATCTGGCTGAGAAACATCACTGCAGGGCTGCTTCTCTCACCTTTAACAGGGACATATGCTCTGGGAGCCAGAAATCTGGAGGTGAAAACTGGGATGTTTCTTGCAGCTGGTGGGAGACAGACTGAGACTATCACCTAGGCTGTGGAAGTCTCTTCAAGATACATAGATTTTCTACTGGTTTGGGCAGTCTGAACCAGAGAACACACTCCTACTAGTCCTCAGCCAAAGACACGTGGTTATTTCCAGCTTCAGTGCCAAACACTGCAGTGATAGAGGGAGATGAGGAGGGCCTGGAGGCAAAGCTGCTTCCTTTCAGTAAGGACATTTACTGTTTTACATGTCTTGTCCTTGTTCTTCCCTTCTGGGTCAATGACAAGTGACTCAGATAGGAAAGTATCTCTTGTTCTTTGGATTAAGACATGAAGGAACATAGGGGATAATTAAAGCAGGTGACAGCTGAGCAATGATTTACGTTCCTGAATCGTTAACAATGCCTCAGAAAGCTGGATGGAGCAAATAATCTGGAAACAAGTGATTACTGCCTCAGTCAGTCAGGGTTGATGGGAAGGGAAAAGATACCAGCTTGAAAACAAAAAGAAAAACAAAAAACAACCCAGGAAACTAGAAAAATTTGATAAGGAAGGAAGAAAAATCCCCAGTAGTTATAAATACATGATCAATGCTTTCTATATACATTATGAACAGAGAGGAAGAACACACTTCAGTATTTATTATCTCCTGTAAGATTCCCCCACAGGACCACTGTATTCATGTGCTGGCCACTGGCCAGGCAAGTGATAAATATGAAGGTCCCACCCACCCAGAAAGAGTTAAGTGCTACACAGAGATTAGTCTAAATAATAACCTAGAGATAAGAGGTACCTGCATTGAATTTAAAGGGAAAAAAAAAAAACAACACATGCGTGGAGCGGAGGGGATGGATATAGTGAGGTCTGGTGGGAACTGGGGAAGAGCAGCAGAGTTAAGGAAACCGTTCATACTTGTGGTCGTGTCTGATCTGTCTGCCTCAGGTCCTGCACTACCCAGCATCCCTCATATCCCAGTTCAGTACCAAGGTGAAGCCCAGTGTGGAGAGAGCTGCCAAGCTTTCCGTACCCATCTACAGCTCCAATCTAGAGCAGACTGACCTGTTATCAGGTGTGAAAGACACAACTCTCTGCTCAGCCTGGAACTTCGAGCTTGTTGGCTTGAGGGGACACATGCTCTGTCCCCAAGGGCACTTTCCAACAACTCCATTCTGGGAATCTGACTTTTACATGCTCAATAGGCTTGAAAGAGAGCTGAAGTGTCCTGCAAAGCTGTGCCAAAACAATGGTTCCAAAGTAGAGATGTGTTGGATCTTGGCCATACATTGTAGGGAATTGTAGTAAAATCAATTAGTAGGAATAAGGCTGCTCTGACTAATGAGCTAATGAGTGATGCCTGAGTGTAAATGGCTCTAAGAGACCTGCAGGGTTGGATTCCTGGTACATTATTCATAGGGATAGGTCAGATTCAGGCTCGGCACTGTTTATTTTTTACTTTGCTTTTTTTGGTTTCTCTTTATTTTTTAAGGACGTTCCTCATCAGTGGAGGAAATGGAGGAGAGCAAATATCTCTGCTTAATTCCTCTCTTTTAAGTGTGAAGTAGCTCTTATCTATAGAGAATTGTGGTTTCCTCGAGCAATAGGTGGGAGACATGATTTGTCAGAGGTGAAGTTCATGGTAATTTAATCCCTGGCCCTCTGCACACCATCAGGTTTACTGGTTATACTTACCCCATCCTTGCTGCTGGCTTCCTTAAGTGGCTTTCATCACTGACACTATTTTGAAGCTCCTGGGACAAAACTGTGATTTGTTTGAGCAAATCTCTTCTTTAGCCTTTCTAATACAGGGCTTATATTGTGATTATGATCAAGGCTACAACATGCACTAACTTAGTATCCACAGTGGGGAAACTGAGATTAATTTTCCAAGGCAAATCATTGACAGAATAAACCTCTATGTATGTGGCTTTCAGGACAGCATTTACCCCTGTTGCTTCTAGCAACTCATCCACCTCCTATCAGGGTTGCATGAAAAATGCTGGTGAAAAAGGAACATCAACTAGTGGTTAAACCACGTGGAGCACAATGCTGGCTCTATTTATGGAGTTGCTGCTACCTTGCTCTGTGAGCCGAATTAACCTCTCTGCATCTCAGCTTCCTTATATCTGATTTTGAAATAATAATATTTAATCATCTTAATGTGTTTTGGGGTTTAGCTTGTAGGTGAGCAGCAAAAGATTAATAGTGGTGTATGACACTGTCATGTCAGCAGCCTTCCACATTTACCTTTGGATCTAGTCACAGCTTTCACTTATACATCTGAGTACTCTGGAAAGCTGTGGGATTCCTAGGAGATACATAAACAGATGATTAGAATCAAAAAAAAGGGAGAGTTTAAAATGATCAAGTCAAGAAAGCTCTCAATCAAAACTGGTGCCTGCACTTCTCAAAGCACACTCAACCCATGGTCTCTGAAACTCTGCACTGGAAGTGGATGGGTATTATTTTAGGACTTCCCAGTGGGCCCTTCTCAGCTTGGTAATTAGGCAGTGTGAGCCAGTTTATTGTGAGGTTATGGGTTTTGGAGACTTATTTCCAGCCTGGATGCAACTGTTGCAGGACTGCTCACAACAAATGAAGATGCTTCCACCCACAGACTGTCTCAGCTGGCCAGGTAGGACAGGAAAGGGGTTTGACACAGGTTTCTCAGGCTACAAAGAAACAATTGACTCTGAAGTTTTATTTATGAAAAGAAATTCTTCTGAAATGTAGCATTCTTCTACTAGTTTGCCTTTGAACACATGCTAGAATGTGTCTTTCGTTTTGTTTTGTTGGTTTTTTTCCCAAGTCCATCTTGTGGGTTCTTGAGGCAGGTTCATACAGCTTGTGTCTTTCTAATCTTTTTTTCCTCTGTAATTAATGAAAAACCCCCAACACAATGGGCTGTGATCACCCACAAAAGCATAAAAAGAGTTTGACAAAATGCTCTTTAGATGTTCCTATTAATTCCTGTTATTTCTTTGGTGACTTGCCAACACTTCAAGGCAATTGCACAGGGTGTGCATAAAAGAAGGAACATTTCAGGTGATGCTGAAAGACTCAGATAAGATCAACTGAAACTATAAACAAGTGAGGTATGTGGTCACCCCCTCAAAACAACCTTCCAACTAGAAGGAGGGCAGGGGATTTAAGCAGGGTGTTGGCATATAGTCTTCTGTCCAAAAACTTACCATGTAAAGGAGATTATATGTGCATGTGAAACCAACCATCAAGTACACATTGTTTGAGGTCATTTAATACCAGAAACCAGAAAACACACCCCTTTCCATGTTTAATTTGTTGGTTTTATTCCTAAGAAAAAAGCAAACATGATCAGTGTGATCTTAATAGGATTATAAAATTCTCTGCTGAACATGAAGAACATCAAACCAAGAATATACCAAAAGGCCTTTCCCTAGCTAATTTTGGGGTGGAAAAAACTGCTCAACTTTCATAATCAACATGACTGTATTATGGTGGCAGCAATAGATCTGAATTCCTGAGGGTGTAGCTCACCCTGAAATGTTGTTTCTAAGTGAAACTGGGCTTGCTAAATTGATGAGAGCATCTCTGGAGCTTTTAGGTTTGGAGGAATGATGATTGGTTGTTTACCTGGAAATAGCAGAAGACCTTTAAACATTTCAAGTCTTTGAGTGATGCTAACCCTGAATAAAGTTCCTCCAATGGTGCGATAACAATAGTGGTGGGGATATCTCCAAGAACACCTTTGCTTCATCTTTCCTACCTTTCTTTCCTTATTAAAAATGTGTGGCATAACCCCAGAAAGGCTCTTCTTTACCAGTTTTCACAATTCCACAATCAAACTTGCTTATCACACAATGTAGGAGAATTTCCCAGCATGGGGCTGGCCTGAGGCACAGGAAAAGCAGGCAGGTGTCTGGGGCAGCAGGGTTTGCGGATTGGAAAGCCAAGGTGTTTGGCAAGTAAAAAGGTCATGGGCTTGCCACCACACTTGGAGAGAGTTGGCTCACAGCAGAGGGGCTTCTCCAGTCACCTTCCTCACTGAACTGCTCTGGATAGGGAGTCTTAGAGACTTCCTAGGACCAGGCTTTTATGGTTTTCCTGGTGCTTCCATCACCTCTGTCCATAGAGGACAAGTAGAGGAGAGAGGATGACAGTATGCTCCCACCCACAGTCCCCTGAAGCCCTGGTCACAGCCTGGGGAGAGGTACTACAGTACCAACACCTCAACCATGGTGTTTCTAGTAAGGGATTACAGGCCAGCTTAGTTTTCCACTTCTCCTCCTGGTGATAAACTTTGGCCCTTTCTAAGGGTAAAAACACAGAGGGCCTGTTGTAATAGGACAAGAGGTGGTAGTTTTAAACTCAAAAGAGGGCAGATTTAGATTAGATCAAAGTAAGACATTATTTACAACAAGGGTGGTGAGACCCTGGCCCAGGTTGCCCAGAGAGGTGGTCTATGCCCCATCCCTGGAAACATTCCAATTCAGGCTGGACAGGGCTCTGAGAAATCTGCTCTAGTTAAAGATGTTCCTGCTCAGTGCAGGGGGGGTGGATTAATTACCTTTAAAGGTCCCTTCCAACCAGAACAGCTTGTGATTCTAAGATTCTATAAAAGTACGCGTGCTTCAATGCCTTGCCTTTCACAGCAACAGATCCCCTTTTCTCAGGATCTGTGGAAACCACCTAGGTCTCTCTAACCACTACAAAGAAGAAGAAATATCACCAAGCCACAAGACGAGGAATAGACAGTGGAATTATTTAATGTCCCTGGCTTTACACATCATGCCTAGACACAAAGCACTCGGCTTAATCTCAGCTATTGTCCACCATGCAAACCCTCATTTTCTTCTCCAAGGAACATGAAAAGAGATGACGGTAGGGCAGGAGGTGGGGCCTGCTTTGTAGCTCATTCAATTCCTTTATAGCTCAATCAGACTCGTTTTTCCAGTAGAATTGGATCTAGGGGCAGAATCAGTACATGGGAACCCAACAGGAGGTGTACCATTAAAGTCAGCGGTGGAGAGTAGTGGCAGCCCATTGACCAGGTGACGAGGGTCCGTGCAAGATGAGGGTGTTTCTGCCTCTTTTGTTTGTTGCCATCACTTGCATTGAGTTTGGTAAGTTCCTGCTTTGATTTATCCACACTCCTGCAGGAGATGCAGCATGATGGGATGGGGTGCATCCTGAAGTCCATGCCTCCAACTTTGAGCATTTGTCAGACAAAAAAAATCCATCTTTGGAATATTTCCAGCCTGGCAGATGTTCAGGACCATCACAGTCTCATCGGGATTGCTAGTTTGGGCTCTTTAGGAGGTGTTACAAGACCAAATGTGATTGTACTGTGTCATTTCTTTAATGCAAATTTTGACTTTCACTTTTAATGTGTTTGTGCTCAATCTCACTCTTTTTTTTTTAAACCTTTATATTCCTCTTTTGATACTTAATCCTGAAGCTACACAGCTTAATGCAGTGTGTTTAGCGGCTCTCTCTAATTATGTGTTGCATGTGTGGTTTATTAAACTTCAGCCATTAGAAGCAGGGAGGATGGGCTGGGATATAAAGCTGGTGGCCCAGGTACTGCAGGGCTGATTTTTCCAGCTTTATTTAGTAACACACTGTGGTTTGCATAAAGTCAAAGACAATTTTGGCAGACCACCTTGGAAGACAAACAAATGTGAACTGTGCTGGGGATTTTGCCCATTTTTGGGAGCATTTGAGAGTTTGTCATCCCAAATGGGGTTGGACAGACCACCCCAAGATCGTCCCTCCTTTCTGTCCTTATTAGGCTACCCGCCACCTCACTGGAGTGGGTAGGCTTGAAGCACACAGTCAAGGTGGGCGACCAACAGCAATCTGATATTGGGGATGACCCATCTGGAATGTGGAGGTAGGGAACAAGCCCTGTGAATCCAGTCTGTACAGGGATGCCATGCAAACCTTACCCCTCCATTTCCATCCATGGGATTCAGTGTCTTCTCCTTCATCACCAACTCTATGATGTCAAACATGGAGGGAAGTTTGGGATATCTCTCCGATGAGGAAAGGTTGATATACATAGAAACATAGAAATGTCTGGGTTTTAAGGGACCTCTAGAGGTCATCTAGTCCAACCCCCCTGCTGAGAGCAGGGACATTCTCAACTAGAGCAGGTTGCTCAGAGCTCTGTCAAGCCCCACCTTGAATGTCTCCAGGTATGGGGCCTCAACCACCTTCCCGGGCAGCCTGTTCCAGTGCTCCACCACTCTCGTGGTAAAGAACTTCCTCATTATTGCTTATCTAAATCCACTCCTTTCTAATTTAAAACCATTTGGAAGATTTTGGGGAAGAACACAGCTGTTGTTTGGAGGGGCAGAGCCAGAGCTGGAACAGCAGCCCTCTCTTATTTGTAATGCACTGACTGTCCTGTTATCTCTAAGACGTGTGTCCTGGCTATGGTCATTGGTAGTTCAAAGTCTGGGGATGCTTCTGCTGTGTCAAGATCAATGGGAGCTTCATGTGCTCACCACAGCTGCTATGGTAAGGATGAATCATCACTGGTCTCCAGAGCAGGAGTTGTTTCCTTTCATCATACCCGTTCATTCTGGGGATTTGTGTCTGCTTGTCAATGGAGAGATGGCAGTTTAGAGAGGAACATTACTAATTAATAGATGATGGCTTGGAGAGAAGGGGACTCTGTGCTCAGATCTCCTTAAAGGATGGACATGAATCTGAAGGGCAGAATGTATCAGAAAAGCAGTGGGGTGGGATACAAATTTGGTGTAGAATTGACTCACCAACCTAATGATGTCATCCTGCTTAGTGAGAGTTTGTCAAGAATCAGGCATCTGTGGAGCAGAAGCCATGATTCAGTGTTGTCACATCTCTCCCTTCTTGTCCTTCCCCACTTCCCTGTCCCATTCAGGTGGGCAGACTGAGGATGGATGCTTTGATCTGTCAGGCAAGCATATGCAAATTTCTTCTGTGTACTCTCACCTCTCCAAAAGATGGGTTAAAACAGGATATATTTGCAGCTCCTTCAAGCTTTCTTCTGGGCATGAGTGGAATCCGAGTAAATTTGGCTTTTCCTGGCAAGGCAGCCAGAGTTGAAGGATGGAAGCTCTGTCAATATGCAAGTGAAGCCAAGTAAAAGATAAGAAATTCCAAGATTTTGTGCTTTTTTTATCTCATCTTTTGCTTTCTCGACTCTAAAATGAACGTGTGTGTGGAAATACCTTAGCATATTGTGTTTATCTCTTCTTTTAACTCAGACTTCTAATATGTCTCTCTTCCTTTTATAGTGTAATTTCATTTTTAAGCTACTGTGTGTCTGCTTGTCTGTGTTCAAGTTCATAGGCTCTTAAAACAAAAAGGGACCACTACAGTTTTGTTATGTTCACAAACAGCTGGGATAGCTACTCCAGAGCTTACTTAAAACAGGACTTTTTAGATCACAGATCGTTAAGTTTCCAAGTCATGATGTTTCCTCCCTGCTCTGTGAGATGCCAGCTGACTATTGCTGATGAAGAGCTGCCTCGTTTGCATGAGTAAAGTTGTTTCCTTTCAACTTTTGGTTATTTTACTGTGTTAAACACTTCCTGATGGGCTATATTTTCCATCTCAAAAAAACCCCTTTGAATTCTTTGGAATGTCTATAGCTACTATTTAACATCTTCATCTGTGTTTGAACCTGTTAGTCTGAGTGAGGTTAATGAAAATACTGGAATAATACTGGAATAATAAAAATAAAAACCAAATGGGTTTGCATAAGTTGGGGACAATGGTCTCTTAATTAGATGTCCCTTTGAGCTTATCTTTTGTTTGGTATGATGTTATTTTTTCAAAGAGTAAGACAAACACTGCGGCTTTAACTTGTCCAGTGACGAATATCATGAAATCTGAGAATATTGATGAAGATTCCTCCCTAAAGATGTATCTGACAGCTGTCAAGTGTAGAATGAATGCAAACAAAGCATCAGTCCACAATGGGGCAAACAGATTAATAAAGTTTTCTTTGAATAAAAGCAAGATAATTGCCATGTCTGCTTATAAAAGGGCTTTTTCTACCTTACTACTTATGGCTGAAGTTGCGTTATCTGTTTTCATAGGGTGACTTGCTTGCCTGAGGCTGATGTTGTGGCACCCTGTTTTAGGCGTGCTGAGATGAGCTGAATTGTTTGGTTTATTTTCAGTGGGGTTTAAAGGGATTTCAGCAGGGCTGTCACAACTCCTTTCCAGACCTAGAAGGGGCTGCTTCTCTGTGGTGGTACCAAAATGTATTGCTATGGCTGTGAGGTGCACACATTCAGGTGTCTGCTACAGCATGGAAGAGAAGACCTAGATCAAGTGTTGGGTTCCTCAGAAAGAGAAAAGTGGTCTGAAAAGCTTGTCAAAAAAAAGAGATTTTCTTGGTGATAGGAAATGTGAGACACTGTTTTGGTTTGATATCATTAGCTTGGAGTACTCTGGAACAACACATCACAACAATCTGGGCTCTTCATGGTCAATCCTTAAAATCTCTTAATCTCAAAAGATTTTAGTCACTGAAAGACTTGGGCTGTAGTCAGTCTGCATGTCTAGGAGCCAACTGGCACCTCCAGGCTTGCAAAGGCCTTTGCAGCTCAACAGGGAGGTGATGAAAAGCACTCATGAACTGGTGAGTGATGAGGCAGGGTGATCTACCTTGGACTGCATTTGGAGACTTGGGTGCCTAGAGCTCACAGTCTTTGGAAAGAGCTGACAGAGTGGACAGTACCAGATGAAACTCCCCCTGTTGCAACTTACATTTGAGTCTGACTTTTCTGTGTATCCATATCATTCACTAAGGGGAAGTCATGCTTGTCCAATTAGATGAACTTCTGTGATTAAGTGATTCTCATGGTAGATGAGGGGAGAGCTGTGGATATTGTCTACCTGGACTTCAAGAAGGCCTTTTACATTGTCTCCTGTAAGATCCTTGTAGACAAGCTATTGAGGTATGAGCTGGATGAGCAGATAGTGTATGAAAACTATCTGAATGGCCAGGCCCGGTGGGTGGTGATCAGTGGCACAGAGTCTACTTGAAGGCCATTAACTTGAGGTGCACCCCAAAGGTCAATACTGGCTCCAGTCCTGTCATTAATGATCTGGATGATGGGGCAGAGCTCACCCTTAGCAGGTTTGCGGATTACACAAAACTGGGAGGAGTGGCTTATATACCAGAGGGTTTTGTTGCCATTCAGAGGGACCTTGTCAGGTTGGAGAAATGGGCTGACAGGAAATGTATGACATTCAACAAGTGGAAGTATAAAGTCCTGCCCCTAAGGAAGAACAAACCCATGCATCAGTATATGCTGGGGGGCATCCAGATGGAAATCAGCTTGTCTGAAAAGGATCTAGAGGTCTTGGTGGACATAAAAGTGAACATGAGCCAGCGATGTGCCCTTGCAGCACAGAAGGTTAATGGTATCCTGGGTTACATTAGATGTAGTATTACCTGCAGGTAGAAGCAGGTGAACCTTCCTCTCTACTCAACACTGGTGAGGCCAGTGTCCAGTTCTGGGCTCCTTAGTACAAGACAGATATGGACATACTGGAGAGAGTCCAATGAAGGGCCATGGAGAGTGATTCTTCTCTGAGAAAAAGCTGAGATAGCTGGGACTATTCAGCCCAGAGAAGAGAAGGTTCATTGTGGGTTCTTATAAATGTCTATACATACCTCAAGGAAAGGTGCAAAGAGGACAGAACAAGGCTCTTTTCAGAGGTGCCCAGTGATAGGACAAGGGGCAATGGGCACAAACTGGGACATAGGAGGTTCTCTCTGAACATCAGGAAAAACTTCTTTACTGTAAGGGTGACTGAACCCTACACAGGTTGCCCAGGTAGGTTGGGGAAATCTCCATCCTTGGAGATATTAAAACCCCATCTAGACACAGTACTGCACAACTGGCTCTAGTAGGTGGTCCTGCTTGAGTTGAGGGATGGGATTAGATGATCTTCAGAGGTCCCTTTCAAGCTCCATTATTCTATGATTCTTTGAGCTTGTGAGTGTGAGTCCGTGATCTCTTTTTGATGTTCTACTAATGTAAAGGTAGGGAAAAAATCAGATGCAAGAGTTGAGGTAAAACAGCTACCAAGTCTTTCCTGTATCATGGGGTCTTCTGTGTGTGTGGCTCTGTCTTGCTTGACTTGTTACAAGGGGCCTGAACCCACCTCTGAAGCTATGCTTTGACCATCAGAATACTGTATTTCTCATTCCCATTGGTACAAATACTTTTTACTATTCCATTCCTGTTCTCATGAAGATACTTTGAAAATATACCCTCCCCAGAGGGTACCTGGAAGGACATGGACAGAATCTTGTGGTCCCCACTAGGGCCAACCTCATGTTTTTCCTCCTTGCAGCACAAACCTTGCAATGTTACAGTTGCCATGAACCTACCACTGTTGATAAGTGTCTGACAATCAAGAATTGCATGAAGAATGAAACCATTTGCAAGACTACAATGTATTCTGTGGAGGATGGTAAGAACAATCACTCCTTTATCCATATTTTTAATATCAGTCAGTATTCCTACAGTGAACACTGCTGATATGAGGATCAGCAATACCTTTTCTCACTTAAATATATAACCTGGAAGAGAGCTCCCATGGTGAAGAGGGAAGTCTCTTGCTGTTGGAGAAAGTAGTCTTTATGTGAGTAAATACTTGGTGAATGCAAGCTCACAGTTCATGCTGTGTTGAGGGTGATTAGAACAAACATGTTTACTTGAGCCTGAGACATCACACTGAAGAGTTCTTGCTCTGCAGGCCATTTGCATGACTCACACTATGGGTGTGGGTTCAACAGTGCTCTCGTGTCCTGAAAACTGTTCATGAAAGCTGGTTTGAGTCGAGAGGCCAGTAGAGATGAGCTAAGCTCACTAAGGTGGGGACATCAGTTTCTGGTCATCTGGAGGTAAAACAGAAATGCCCTTGAGTTCTCTGGAGCTCTCAGGAAGGCATGTTCTGTCCAAGTAAAGAAACGCACTGTGAAGATAGACTGTCTCACTATCCTGCTAATTCATGAACTTCTCTTTTGCATGTCCCTGTCACACATGGGAGAGACAGGAGACAGTGAGTAGAGTCAAGGCAGATAAAGTGTCTAATTGACCTTTTGCAGAATAAAGCTGATCCTGGCAGGACACAAGAGGATCCAAGGTGCTGTTCAGCTTGTGGCCACTCAGTAGAAACTGTTTCCTATGTCCCTGTTAGGAAGCAGACCAATTGTATTTGAACTGGAGCTAAGACTTTGCTGGTGAAGACAGCTTATGTTTGCCTAGGGACAAGGAGAATTATTTCCCATTCCTCCCATTCCTAACTGTTCCTTCTTTCTTTCTTTGTTGTAGTTTATCCCTTCATGGGAGTCTCAACAGTCACCAAGATGTGCTCTTCCATCTGCATTCCATCTGATGTGGATGGGATTGGCTTGACGCGCCCCGTCTCCTGCTGTTACTCTGACTTGTGCAACACTGATGGTGCAGCTAGTTTGAGGATCAGCTTTGTGCCAGTTGGAATACTGGCAAGTTCCCTTTGTGCCTTCTTCTGGACTAGACTGTGAGGAGCAGATGGGGAGGACTTCCACACTGAAGAATCCAGTAAAGAAGAGAATAAACCCCTGCCAGCCCAGCTTTCTGTTGGGATGCTTCATGGACAACCCTCAACACCTCCCAGAAATTGCTTTTTTTAGCACCTGCCCTTTTCCCACAACCAAGAGAGCAGCAAAACCCGTGAAGTTCTGACACAAATTTTTTAACTGATTCTTCAACAATTCTCACAAAACTAACTAGGGAGTTTCTTTGCTGTGCCTGTCTGGTTGGTTTTGAACAACAACAACAAAAAAAGATCTGCTGTATAAAGTATATTTAAAGCAAAAAACCTTGTGCCTTTTATACATCTCTAGAGCAGTTTTTTTTCCCCAGGTGTTAGCCAGCAGAATAGCTGAATTGACCAGTCTTCTGAGATGAAATTCAGTTATGTGGCAGGTCTTCTCCACCCCACAGTTCTGTGCTGGCTCTTTGTTCTGTCTAGATCTTCTTTGTACACAAGAAATTAAAGAGACACGACTGTGTCCAAATTATGATGCAGGAGACTAAACTTCCCATGTGGGTGTTATCATCCAAGAAGCCTAAAATCTCTTGTTTTCTGTACCTTTTTGATCAGAATAAAAATAATGTTGTGCTAAAATTGTAGTAATCACTGAAGTCATTTATAGTGCACCTGTCCTCTGAAATTCATTCTCTTCTCTTCTTCTCTTCTCTTCTCTTCTCTTCTCTTCTCTTCTCTTCTCTTCTCTTCTCTTCTCTTCTCTTCTCTTCTCTTCTCCCATGCATTCTGCAACATCTAGCAGATGTTTCTGCAGTGATTTTCACCCATCCTACATTCCTTCCCATTTCTAAAATGAGATCCAGTTTGGAACAAATTGCAAGTCTGGATTCACACACAGCTCCCAGGTTTCTGAAATATAATTTTCTACATCATTTATCATAGAATGGTTTGGGTGGGAAAGGACCTTAAAGATCATCTAGTTCCAACAGCCCTGCCATGGGCAGGGACACCTCCCACTAGACCAGGTTGCTCAAATCTCCATCCAGACTGGTCTAGAAGACTTCCAGGGATGGGGCAGCCACCACCTCTCTGTGTAATCTGTTCCAGTGTCTCAACACGCTCACAGTGAAGAACTTCTTCCTTACTTCTAAACTTAGGCTCACCTCTTTCAGTTGTAATCCATTACCCCTTGTTTTACCACTACACTCCCTGATCGAGTCCCTCCCCATCTTTTCTGATTGATGTTATACAGCCCTGTGTCCACCCTAGTAGCTCTTTTCCAAACCAAAGATCCCTTGTGTAAATCCAAGTATCACTCATGAACCCAAGAGTTAATGAACCCATTTGTATTCCAGGTACTGAATTCAATAAAGACAGGACCTTTAAAACTCCTGAATAAATCCCATGGGCAAAGAAGGATGTCAAATATTCTCCCCAGTCTCAGGACATGCACAAGTGCCAAGATGTCATGTGAGCACTCCATGTTCTTGCTGTGCTATTGCTAATACCTAACACAAACGAATTGTCATGGACTGGTAAAATGCAGTGTAGACAGGCCACTTTGTGTGGCCACTGGGTTCCATTGTGCCCACCTCTCTGCTTTTCATTGTATCACTGAATGATTTTTATTACCTTCAGGAGTCCAGGAGACTTCACCAGAGCTGATAACTTTCTTCTACAATCTGAAGAAACTGAAATTTCCATAAGAACAAAGCTGGAGTCCAGATATGTGGATAAGCATTTCCCCATCTCTGTCCATAGGCACAGGTGGCAAACCCTAGTTTATCTTGTTTCACAAAACACAGCTAAAGAAAGCACCATATATTTGTCATTGTTGTAAATGGAGGGTTCACTAAGACAGGGTCAAAATACCCCAGCTACTCACTCACTTGTTAGGGATGGAAAAAATATTAGACATTTCCTTTTCACCATCCAGAAGCATGTCAGCACTTCTGCACTTGAAACCAGCATTAATTATGGACTTCCAAAACTCAGAAAGAAATAGAAATTTCAAAGATTTGCACTGCCCTGTCTCAGATGTGAGTTATTTGGCTCAGACTACCCTGTCCTTACCCTGCATTGGTTGATAAGCAGAGTAGTCATGGCCCAGAACATCACAAAATTGTCATGTCAAAGAGCATTTAAAAACAAATATATCAGGAGACAGATTATTGTGTTATATCATCATCTTAGGGAACAACACTAAAAATATCACCACAGTTATGGAGATTGAAAGTAAAAGTCATAGGCAGAAGTACTGAAAAAGCTTGAAATGAAGCCATTGCTGGCCTTGGGAAGGTGAGCAGCGCATATATGGCTGGTGGAGCTAAAGTAATGTCACCAGAGAGGTGCCCAGAGGAGAAAACATTGGCTCCCAATTGCAATATGATATAAGTCTGTAGCCCAGTAAACACAATATTGGCATTGCTTGTAACAGGCTGCACTCTTTTTATTGATTTTGGAAGTCCTCAGGGCTGAGGCTTGCTGGGCTTGCTTTGTCTGAACTTGTCCTGACCTTCCTTCAACTTTGTTTTTGCTTTGCTCACCCCTAATAGCACTTTTCCTAACTGGCCATGTGGCTATGCCTAATTTCCTTTATTTTTGTTTATCTTGTTATGGTGTAACTGTAAATTTACATCAGTAGCTGGGGATTTTTTGTGTAGAATGGGATTGGTTTATGTAGAATGAGCTATTCACAATTCTGACACAAAGAAATACAGACCTGGTATAGCAGCAGAGGACTCAAGAGATGGAGGTACAGGACAAGGCACAGAGAATGCTGGCATGGCTTGGCACTGACACCCACCAACCTGTTGCAACAGGACAAGGGATGATGGTTTTAAATTAAAAGAGGGAAGATTTAGACTAGATATAAGGAAGACGTTTTTGACACAGAGGGTGGTGAGACCCTGGCTCAGGTTGCCCAGAGAGGTGGTCAATGCCCCATCCCTGGAACCATTCCAAGTGAGGTTGGCCAGGGCTCTGAGCAACCTGCTCTAGTTGCAGATGTCCCCTCTCAGTGCAGGAGGGTTGAAACTAGATGACTTTGAAAGGTGCCTTCCAACCCAAACCATTCTTGTGATTCTATGATTCTGTGAAGAAAGTAAACTGTGACTGAGCATCAGCCCTTGGTGGGGATTTCTCCAGATATGCCAAAGTCACAGTCAGGCATGTAGCAAATCAGGCTGAGCACAAAAGGTGACACCTGGGAGAAAATCAGAAAGTCCCAACACCCCGACCATCCTGGGGTTACATTAGAAGTGAGAATTCATAAAACTGCATGCTTCAACCCTCTCTTTTACGATGCACTTGAACCGAGGACATTTTTTGTGATCCCCACCAGCTAAAAAGCATTAAACACAGCTGATTCCAGCCACTTCTTAGTGCTCATGCTCCATGCCTTTAGCTTCTGTGTCTGTGTACCTGTCATCGCTTTGACAAGCTGCATGCAGAGAAGACTAATCTTTCCCCTCCCTTCATTGGCCATGGATGCTTCACCTCCTTGATCTCTAGCCAGTTTGTCAGTGTGTTTCCCACATGTCAGTTATTACAACAGGGATCACAGCTCTGGGATGAGATCTATTCTGAAAAGCATAATATCAGTGTGGGTGAGGCACTGTGCTTTGTAGTTGCACCCCTAGACCACAACAGAGCTCTCATAACACAGGGCAATGCTCTCTTGTTGAACATAAACATGAACCTTTCTTGCAAGGCACGCAAATTACTGTAGAACTCTGTTCCCAGAGACCCAGTGCAAAAGCTGTCTGTGCCTCGGCTGCTCCTGGAAATGACATCTCGGTGTATTTATTTTACAGAATCAGAGTGGCAGGGATTGGAAGGGACCACTGGAGACCACAAAGTCCAACCCCGCTGCAGAGTCACCCAGAGCAAGGGGCCCAGCATCACATTGTCCAGGCAGGTTTGGAATCTCTCCAGAGAAGGAGACTCCACAGCCTGTCTGGGCAGACTGGGCCAAGCTCTGGCACTCTCACAAGAAAGAAGGTTCTCCTCATGTTCTGATGGAAACTCCTGAGTTCCAGTTTGTGCCTGTTGCCCTTTGTCCTGTCTCTGGGCACCACTGACAAGAGTCTGACCCCACCCTCTTGACTCCTGACTTTTAGATATTGATCAACACTAATCAGATCCCCTCTCAGGCTTCTCTTCTCCATCTTAAACAGCCCTAGGGCTCTCAAACTGTCCTCAGCAGAGGGATGCTCCAGTTCCCTCAGCATCTTCAGAGCCTCCTCTGGACTTTCTTCAGTAGCTCCTTGTCTCTCTTGAATTGGGGAGCACAGAAGTAGACACAATGCTCCAGAGGTGGTCTCACTAGAGCAGGTTATAGGAGAAGCAGAACCTCACTTGATCTGCTGGCCACACTCTCCTTAATGCACTCTCAACAGTCACAGAATGTCTGGTTTTGTTTATTTTTGCTGAAATATAATTCTCATCCACTTCACCTCCATGTCTGTCTACTTTTTTCTGGTCCTCCTCATTCTTGTGAGCTGTTAGAGGCTTATGCTCAAAAAAACCCTGTGAACTTTTGATTCTGGAAAGAACAAAGAGCAGCTTAACATACCTTATATCTGAGCTCTATGTAAACATTTCATGGAGCTTCTTTGCCAGCATTTTGCAGCAATGGCAGAAGTATGAAGTGGACTGGTTGTTTTAAGAATGAAAAAAGAAAATTCTCTATGTAAAATACCCCAGAAAGTGTTTTGAAATGACAGGAGAGGTCAGTGGTTCATGTTGCAGATGCAAGGCCTTCAGAGAAAGATGGATAATGTGACATGTCTGAAAACTGTCTGAGGAAATCAGGCAGGACTTTTCTTGCTCAGTGGAGAGGATTGGCTTTACAGTAGACATCCATCCCACCCACCCCTTTCTGACACTTGTATGGGACTGGCATGAGATGTTACCTAACTTTTTATTAATGTGAACGTCTCCCAAAGTGATCTGCATGCTCTTCCTATCTCAGTTTGGCTATCAATTTTTGTAGATCATTCTGTCTGCAACTTGTTACTTCAGCTACCAGCTTGAGAGCCCTTCCACTGGGCCTTGGAGCCATCTAAGCCAGGTTTCTCCAAGGGGCAGTGGGTATCAGCCAGGACTCTTGATAAACACAGCATCACTGTACAACATATCACCTACAACATATTTCCCTGAATATATTGTGTTTTCTCCCTTTTCCCAGTGGCACAGAAAAGGGAGTGAGTTGACTGGACAGGGGAACATTCTGCTTGGAAGCCCTCCAGGTAAAATCCAGCTTTGTGAACTGCATGATATAGCACAGGCAAGGAAACTGGGAGGCAGCAAACTCCCCCTGCCAGAATCTCTACTTTTGAGACATGTCACGGCTTCCTCTGAAAGGCACAAGAAGCATGGAACTGTGTTGTGCTTCCAGTCCTCACAGAGTAGTATGAATCTATTGTGTTTGATAATTCTTCTGTAAAGAAAGCATTTCAGGAGGCCAAGGCATCTTTGTGACACCCTGCTGAGATTTCAAAGCCATTCAGTAATACTCTTAGGAGGAGGCACCAAGGTTTCCTTTTATGTCCCTGCACGAACACACACTTTGTTGGAACTGATAACAGGAGCCACAGTCTAGAGCTCAACGTGTTCTCATGCTGTCCCCTGTGGAAGAGCATTAGTCTAATTCCCTGCCATCCACAGAGCTGCACAGCAGGACCTCATCTCATTTACTCTTTATTTATTACCCACGGCTGGTCTCATTTGCTGTGTTCCTCTGTGCGCCATTCTGATTAAGCCTGGAGAGACCCACCTTGAGCGATGCAGCACTATGTTACCTCCTGGAAAAAAACAAAACAAAACAAAAAGGGTAGTTGTATCCAGAGTGAGTGCCATGGTTTGCAAAGAGAATTTGTGTGCCCATGGGCTGGGAAGCAGTTATGTACACTTTGAAAAGTTATTTTTCAAGCAAATCTAGATGACTTTGTTCAATCAGAGAATACTCATGGTTATATAATAAGAATATCTTTCACTTAATGGCAATGTAAACATGATTTGTGCCCTTAAGGTAAGGCTGTGTCATTAGTCATGGTTATGCACTTGCAAATCTGTGTTTCCTATAGCAGCTTTACCTTCCCCTTTATAAAGAAACTGTGAAGGACTCACAGTCACTTCTCTGTAGTCTTCTGAAGACTTGATGACACCAGAAGGTGGTGCTGCCATTCAGTGAGACCTGGACAGGCTGGAGAGTTGGGTGGAGTGGAACATAATGAAGTTCAACAAAGTCAAGTGTTGGGTCCTGCACCTGGGAAAGAGTAACCCCCTGCACCAGTACAGGTGAGGGGGTGACCTGCTGGGATTCAGCTCTGCAGAGAAAGACCTGTGAGTTCTGGAAGACAAGTTGCCCATAAGCCAGTAATCTGGCCTCATGGCCAAGAAGACCAATGGTGTACTGGGGCGCTTTAAGAATAATGAGTCCATCAGGTCAAGGGAAATACTCTTCACTGTAACTCTGCCCCAGTGAGGCCACATCAGGAATATCGTGTTCAGTTCTGGGATCCCCAGTTCAAGAGAGACAAGGAACTACTGAAGAGAGTCCAGCAGAGGCTCTGGAGGTGCTGTGGTGACTGGAGCATCTCTGTGCTGAGGACAGGTTGAGAGCCATGGGGCTGTTCAGCTGGAAAAGAGAAGACTGAGAAAGGATCTTTTCATTACTCATCAATATCTGAAGGGTGGGGAGGATGGGGTCAGACTCTTTTCTGTGGTGCCCAGTGATAGGACAAGGGGCAATGGGCACAAACTGGAACCTGGGAACTTCCATCTGAATGTAAGGAAAAAATCTTTGTTGTGAGAGTGCCAGAGCCTGGATCAGGCTGCCCAGAGACGTTATGGAATCTCTTATCTGAAGACTTTCAAAACCCACCTGGATGCATTCCTGGGCAATCTGCTCTGAGTGACCCTGCTGGAGCAGGGGGGTTGGATGAGATGATCTCCAGAAGCCCCTTCCAACCCCCACCATTCTGTGATTCTGTGAAATAAATATACAGAGATATCCAGCTATAAGTGTATAGTGAAAGGCATTTTTGAGGATAAAGCAGAAAACAAGGAGCTGCTCTTCCCCCTCCCACCTCCCAGTATAGATCCAGATCTGGACTTATAATATAGATGAGGTTGGAAATAAGCTTTAGGGTCTTATTCCTAAATAAGGAATATTTAGTGGTCCAATTCCCTGGGCAAAGCAGGGCTGGGAGTCAACCCAGTTGCTTTTTACTGGCTGCTGTTATTTTGCACATGAGCACAGATCAGTCCTCCCCTTTCTCAGCCCCAAGGCAGCAGCAACAGCAGTATCTTTTGCTTTGCACAGACAGCTGGGAAACATGTAGATTGAAGTCCAAAGCCCACAGTAAATTATATAGGTTGAGAGACCTATATATAGGTGGGATTGGAACTGAGCCATCCTTCATAGTTGCCCTGAATTATCATCTTTCCTTCTTCATGAATGAATGGTATTTCTTGCAAATGGGATTGTTTCTGAGATATGTTTGCAACCTGCTTCTGATTTCCTTTGGAGTAATGAGTCATTTAAAAGTGTTCACAAACCACACAGAGCCTTTGGGTTTTATTTTTCAAAGGATTTTGGTTCGGCACCACTTACAAGGATGCGCAAGCTCGCTGCACATCTCTGACTATAAAATGAGAAGAATATTTATCACCCAGCTTTGATGATGAAGTTCTGGTGTCTAAATTAAGCATCTGAGCTCCTCAGAGGGAAAGCTGCTATGGAGCTTCAAAGCCTTGTTTCTATGATTTGCTAGTCTGGCAACCAGTTCTTACCAGTGCTCCCATTTGATTTATATCTAGGGACTGCTGGACACTTCCCACTTACAGAGGTACTAGTTTTCCTGAGAAAAGGATGACAGAAAGCCTGAAGCTTGTCTTCACCCCCCCCCCCCCCCCCCCCCCCCCCCCAACACGGGCTGTGGGGGCCCCGGCTCCCTCTGCTCTCTTTTTCGGCGGATGAAGATATTAAACTATATTTAATAGAAACAAAC
>JANHGN010019071.1:0-39580 GCA_024605025.1 Megaceryle maxima | reverse complement strand
CCCCACCACCCCCCTGAATCATGGTCTGGATGCCCAGTGCATCCTTGTCCTACTTATAAGGCTGAATTAGAATATGCAGCTATTTATAATGGAAACCTACATCTTGGTACCAAAAATAGAGTGGAATAAATCCTCGTGAGGAATTAAAAAAACATTAGAAATAACAGTGCTGCATTTCAAGAGCTGTAGGTATGTCATGGATATGGTTTGCTTTAAAAGCTGTTCACTTCAGTGGTATCTAATTATGCTGCATCTTTCCAGACCTACACTGATAGCAGGATTTGGACCAGGACGTGGACAGATAGTGAGTTTCAAGGAGAGCAGTGATGTTATGAGTTGACAAACTAGAAAAGTTTGTCCCAATGCCTCCTTCTGTGATCAGGAAAAAGATGATCCCACTTTGTGCTGGACCTGCCTTGGCTGCAGATGTGGTTAGTGCACCTGTTCAGCAACCTGCAGCCACCCATCCCTGTGACATTGTCAACCTCTTGGGACTGAGTTCACCCAGGGCATGGCAGAGACATTTTCTGGGGGTCTTTCTACCTGAGTGTTGGGGCCAGGAGGAGGTGACTGTCACTTCTACACAAAAAGAAAGCATGAGAAGCTTAGAGACAATCATCTCCAAAGTTAGGGGGCAGGGGGGGAGGGATGTAGGTAGTGCTTGACAGCTAGCTGGTGCAAAACAAAGCATCTCCTAAAAGCCTCATTAATCTTAGATGCACCTACTCCTTAATAAAATAATCATGTTGTCACATGTTATTCCAAGGTTTGCATCATTACAGGATACCATAAATACCATTAACTCTCCCTTGGCCTCCAGGGCTATCAAGATCGTGCCAAAGTAAACAAGCAGGATTATTGAGCAACTAGGGAGAAACAAGAACACAGGCACATCCAGCTACCCACACTTCAAGTCCCATATGCACAGCTCCTGCTGCCCTTGCCTTTCCAAAACACACAGCCACTCCCCATAGCTCCCAGTACAAACACTGCTGGGACCACAATTCAGAGGTTGGAAGATCCTGTGGGAAGTGCTCTTTGCAGGATAGATCCCACCACCCTGGCTCTGGTCTCTGTGACCTCTCAGCTTGAAGAGAGCAGCCTAGCCCACCCCTGAGCACTGCATGGTGTGGGACCCAGCTCTGCGCTGGTGGGGTGGAGGATGGTTAAGCTTTACAGGTTGGTGGGCTGCATGGAAACATCCATGGGTGCAGGGCAAGTGGAGAAAAGAGTCTGAATAAAAGACCTGGATAAAATAAGCAAAGGACCTGAACCCCTCAGTTTAGGCTTGACATTAGGAAGCATTTCTTTACTGATAGGGTGGTAAAACATTGGAACAGGCTTCCTAGAGAAGTGACCAATGCCCCAAGCCTGTCAGTGTTTAAGAAGCATTTGGACAATGCACTTAATAATATGCTTTAAGATTTGATCAGTCCTGAAGTAGTCACACAGTTGGACTAAATGTTCATTGTAGGTCCCTTCCAACTGAATTATTCTATTTTATTCTATTCTATCCAATTTCATTCTACTACCGCCAACATGTTTCCAGAAAAAGAAATTTTAATGCATTAAGATGCATTTACACTTTGCTGCTATTTATCATCTAGAAGGGTTAGACCCACCTGTGTGACAAAATGATTGGCCCCTGATCAGAAAGTAAGTGCTTGATGGCACACCCTTGCTATTTCTGTCCCGCAGACCTCATGGCTTGTCAAAGCAGCAGCCTGTCAGCAATTGCGTTTTATTACATGTGAAAAAAAAGCCTTTATGTGTCTGCCAGCCTTTTTCTAAGGAGTTTGAGAGGATTTTCACAGGGGACCCTAAAAGCTGAAGATCAGCCCTGTGTGTGCATCCTTGCACTGCCAGTGGAAGGCAAGTGCTCATATGTTAGGTGACAGAAATGTCACCTGCCCATCCCCATTTCCCATTTGATGAAAAACACTTGCTTAACATAAAGGGGTAGTATTGTAGCTCAGAGACTGCCTGAATAAAACCCCTCTCAGTTCCTTTATCCAACCCAGCCATACCCAAGGAGATTGCTGAAACAACAGATATTCTAAGGATTCTTTTTGTGATGGCCTTCTATCTCATGAGATCTTGCACATAGCTTGGATTGCTCTAGGACACAAATAATGAAAATTATTGTGCTTGGACAGCTGATCTTCCAAGACAAGATCAGAACAGGCTGGCTAACAAAACATCTGAGTTTTGTTTGGTAACAAAACCACTCATAGAAATGTCATCTCAGAACAGGGAGAAGCAGTATTTTCTTATAAAATGTGGTTTCTGACCATCAGAGCAGTGAGGATCTGGAACAGCCTCCTGGTGATGCATATACTTCAGATTAATATTTTTCTTTAAATAAGTGGCAAGAATAAGTAAGGATAAGGATTGATCTTATAAGCTGAGGAGACCCTTTGCATATACTCATCAAGGTTAGCAGTAAAACCCCCTTGAGACATCTGGACTGGCTTCCTATGCATGAGGAGCCCTAAACAGACCATGACAACTTTGCATAGAGCTGGCACAGCAAAAGTGAGCTTGCAGAAAATGCTATCATGATCTGAGGACACCAGTGGGTAAGAAAAAAAAAAAGTCTCCTAGTTGCATTCCCTAAAGGCAAAGATAAACTAGAGCCCTTTCCCATGCTGGCCATGGCTGTTTGCTGAAAACAGGGTTTTTTTAAAAACCCTTGTTTTCTGGGGCAGATGACAGATGTCTTGCTATTAACTGCCCCCTCCTCACCAGGACAACTTTCCTCCTCTGCTGTAAGTGCTTCAGAGTCTGTCATTACCTCCTGTGTATTTGTTTCTTTTTCAGATTTGAGTGTCAGCCTCAAACACAACAACAGCTGTCTTTACACTAAAACCACGTCTTCCCCTGTGTCCTATTTCTCCCAACCCAGGAGATCTGCAGCAGCCATGAAAGATTAAAAACAAATTCTGGCTTGTTTTTAGGACAGGTAACAACATATAACTGCTGGTTTGTATTTGTGGCATGGCAAGAGTTTGGGAAGTCCCTGTGGGTTTCAGGAAAAGATATTCAGGAGGAAGAGACTCTGCTGAAATCTTCATGGGGACTGAAGACAGCTCAGCCCTTTTTAAGGCTGAAGATGATCCATGGGAAAGAGCTACATCAAAGCACATTGTTAATGAGGCTTTGCTGTTCTGCCACTTACAACACTGAACGTGTCCTGGTGCCACTAGGAACCTGGACCCCACTTCCTCCTGTGGGTTGGTGCCCCTTGCAAGGAGTGGCAGCACGTCCCTCTGCAAGCACCTCCCATCAGCGCTGCCTCACAGCCATCGTCTGAAATCATGTCCCTGTCCGAGGGAGAGTTTCGACTGGCAAAATGCCAAGGCAAGTGAAAAAATCTTGTGCCACAGCATGTGTTTGTGCCTCATCTGGGGAACCTACCAAGCACCAAAGGTCTGTGCATAGCAGCAAAGCTCAGAGAAGGTGAAAAACTTCTCCCAAGCACTGGGATGCTCCTCATTCTGCTTCTTGCAAGTCCAAAGGTACTGCAGAAGCAAATGTTTCAACATGAGCACCTTGACAGTGCTCCATCTCCTTTTCCAGGCAGTCTTCCGTATCTCATTTTCAGGTTATTGGGCAAAAGCAATTTGTTTTGCAAGGAAATGAAGGGATATGTTCATGCCAGTCCCAGATACAGCTGCTGACTAGACAGGAGTGAACTCTATTACTACAAACACTGGTAAGTCCAGGGCATTAAAATAGGAATCAGACAATGCTTCAGTACTGGTCTGACACTGCTGATGTGACCGAGAGCACACTGAATTACCCTTGCAATGGGGAGGAATAGCCTGAAGACCTGAAAGACATACTCACCCCTTGTATTCAGAGACCTGCTGGCCAAAGGGAGTCTGTAGTGGTTTTATTTGGATTATTGGGTTAGGTTTTTGGGACCCTACAGGGTCATCTTTTGATATCCTGTAACATCTTTTGATTGTGGATCTGCATGGCTTTGAGCAAATTGCCCACAAGGGACTAGTGCGATATTGGTTCACCTCAAGGCACAATGTCCTTACTCACATTTAAGTGTATTCAGAAACTGAAAGTTCAGTTGGCACTGAAGATGTGTTGAAGAGCTAGTGATATATGACAATTCAGGCCAGGTTGGATGAGGTTTTGAGCAACCTGGTCTAGTGGGAGGTGTCCCTACCCATGACAGGGGGGTTGGAACTAGATTATCTTTAAGGTTCCTTCTAACCCAAACCATTCTGTGATTCTGTGATTGTATAAATTACCATCTATTTGAAAGGGGAAAGGGGATCAGGATCCAGACTAGCCTCAGGAAAGGCACAGAATGATTAATTGACACACCTTGTGTTTTTTAAAATGTCATGGCAAACTGTATAGTGGAAGCCCGGGGAACAGGGATGAAGGCATGCTGGGAAGGCAGTTGATTCACACCCAGGCCATCCGCCCCATCCTTTTACAATACTTTGAGCATCCCTCTTGAGTTCATGTGACCTTAAATGACTTTGCTAAATGGAGATACCAACCATGACGCAGTGCTGGCCTCCCTGCCCCCTCAACATATCTGCTTCAGACACCCTGAAGTTCCCATTCACCTCATTTTAGGGAATTTGTCTTGTTCTCAGACCTGGGCCCATACTGAATAAAGAGGCTGTGGATTTATGTTCCCCTGGAATTAGGGATGTGAGAGTCACACAGGAGCACAATGAAGACATCTGAGAGAAGATGTGCCAGTGTGTCAGAGGCAGCTGTTCTAAGTCATCCACAGCCTAATATGGAAAAATAGATCTATTTTAAGAAGGGAGGAAAAAAAAAAAAAAAAAAAAAAAAAGTGAACATGATTGGTTTTAGATGAGAAATAATTTGGGAGTGATATTGAAAATGATATCACTCCGGCTTAACTTCATTCCTGCCAAGCGCATTCTATAATTAATAACTACTTCACATGAAGTGACTTTCTTTTGAATGTGCAGTATTAAACATTTAAATCCCCATCTGTAAATATAAGGCTGTGGTAGATATCTCCATAAGCCTTGCAGCTACACACTAATGTATATTTATATTCTAGATAAGTATTTTTAGCAAGAATTACAAGTTCTTTCTGTATTTTATTACATCAAAGCTGTTTTACACTGAATGGCTGGACTGCAAAAATATCCCCTTCTTAGAGTTTTGCAATAATTTCTGTCCTTGTCTTGTCTCTTCTCCTTTTGGGCCTACCTGGATTAATATACCTTTCAAGAGGGCTGTACAGTTTTTTTCCCCTCTTTCCCTCCCAAAGAAGACAAAATATATAAAATTAAAATAAATCAAGCAGCAAAACAGCTCCTGCTGTTTCCCACCTTGCATCTTGACCCATCCTGCAATTAGGGCATGCCAGGATAACTACCACTACTCATGGCTACATATGATGAGACTGATGTCCTGCTGTGGAAAGGAACTGCAAATGATCCCTGATG
Organism: Megaceryle maxima; assembly: GCA_024605025.1. Lineage (NCBI taxonomy): Eukaryota > Metazoa > Chordata > Aves > Coraciiformes > Cerylidae > Megaceryle > Megaceryle maxima. Next base: position 34,121 of record JANHGN010019071.1, on the reverse strand, counting down.
GAAACTCTGGTCCTCTAAGCATTAATCATGTTGTTTGTGCAACTATGCTCTTCCACAGCACCAGCAGTGTCTTTATAGGAAAGTTGCCCCAGTCAAAGCAAAAGGAATGAACCTGGGTCCTGACCCAGCCCAAGCCAAGGCTGGTTGTATGCTGTGCTTCCAGAGGAGGAACTATCCTTTGAAATATGTACTCCACCTTCAAGGTGTGGGGAGTTCATGAGGAAAGGCCACGCAAGGCAGACATATCACCCTGATGGTTGACTGGAGGTGGGACTCAACAGGGTATACCAATTTGAATATCCTCACCAACGTGGGAGTGCAAGCAAGCCCTACAAGTTTAGTCTCTGTCATTCTTTATTCTTTAATTTCTAGATGGACAAAAGCATTTGCAGATTTACAGCTGTAAGAGTGTGATGCATATCAGGGTTTCACCACTGTAGGGCTGCACCACTTCTGCAGAAGGGCTGGAAGGTGATGGAAAAGGCAACTTCCTGGCCAGATAAAGAATAAGGCACCAAGGAAGGTCCTCAAGTCTAGAAAAAAATCTTCCAGACATGGACAGAATCACTGTTGGGCAGAACAAGCCCTGAGAGGGGGAGGTAAAATCCTTCAACCCAGTGAAGGCAGTGCTGGCTGCTGCCTGCTGCAGAGCCTCATCTTGCAGGGCCGAGAGGCTGCAAGTCTTTTTATGGCCCTTTGGAGACACATCTTTCTCTGTTCTATTTTATTCAGCCTATATTTAAACATCTCCTTCTGTATGTCCATTCGACCCAGTGATGCAAAACTCTGCCAAGTCCTTTGATTCTCTCGGCAGTGTCCTGCATTTGCTGGGGCAGTAGTGCTTGCTGGATTTAACTCCTGAGGACCAAATAGGGAGAATAAATAAAAGCAGCAACCAAAGCACAGAATATTGAACTTTGCAAGGGCTTCTAGTGTGGACACAGTGGACTGTTCAGCCTGAGGCTATGTGAGCAGATGAATATTAACCCAAAAGGACATTCTGTACCCCTGACACTGCATTTGAAGAGCTTTTCACCTGGCCTGATCAAGGAACATATTACAATTGCCTCAAAGGTAAATCCTGACTTTGACTCTCCTTTGGGTATGGTAGAAGTTCTCTACCCCTGTAATGAACAGGTAAATCCCAGGTGACAGGAGATCTGAAGTGCAGTGTGATACAGGATCATCATAGAATGGTTTAGGTGGGAAAGGACCTTAAAGATCATCTAGTTCCAACCCCCCTGCCATGGGCAAGGACACCTCACACTAGACCAAGTTGCTTAAAGCCCCATGCAATCTGGTCTTGATGCTCACAGCCAGCACCAGTGACACAAGGAGGGCAGTGGTCCCTATTTGCACTATCTTTGCACTGCAGAATGGACCCTGAAAGGCTGCTTCCTGACTTTGCTGGCAGCCACTTTCTCTTTGCCTGATGCAAGAGAATCTGGACTATGAAAACCCCCAGTTCCCCCTGTGCATGCCCTAAACAAGCCTCCTGTAGCCACTGGGTACTACTTTACCCTTCTGCCACCCTTCTCCCTGTCCTCTTCCAGCAGGGATAGCCTTAAATTCAGCTCTTCCAGAGATTATTTTTGCACTCCCTTGCTTGTCCCTTTCTGCAGCTTTTTCCCCTCCCTGGCACAGGGCAGTTTGGGATCTGCATAACCAGCCCTCCGTGAAGCTCAAGCTGCCCCATGCTCCCTCCCTGGTTGAAGGCAGAGCACACAAGAAAGATGCTGCAGCTTGAGAACTGGAGGATCCAACTTTATTTCCTAGATTCCCACCCCAAATAGAATGTTTATGCTGCCAGTCCCTCTGGATCCAGATGCTGCCCCACCTCCATGTGCAATAGTTGGAGGAAAGTTCAAACCACCTTAGCACAGCACAGGACCTTGAAAGGCCCCTGAGGACAGTGGCTTACTCTATAACTTGAACCTAGAATAGAAAACAGGATCTGACCTAAGGATGGCAGAGATGGTGGTTTGCTTCTGGCCTGGCACATCAGACTGATTTTGAAACAGGGAAACAGAACAGAGGAGTAGGAAGCAGAATCTTGTGTTCTGTGTCTGCAAGGGCAGTATCAGTACTTGAGTAACTCCCAATCATTATTCTCTCAATGGCATTTCCCTCTCCCAGACCTCAGCACTGAAAGGGTGTTTCAGAGAAGCTGTCTCTGATTTAGTGAAGTACTGAGCATTTCACCTCCAGAACAAAGGGTCACCATTATCCTGAGTCCCAGGATCGCATAGGGCCCTCTGCCAAGGAATGCGATGCCTTGTCAAAGTTTTCTTGCAACTGACACTGAGACAGACCTTGAGAAAAAATTACCTCTGTATGAAGAGAAAGAGCCTCCATGCTTATTACTTTGGTTTCCTGTATGGTGTCTTATGGGAGCAGAGTGGAAAATTGGAAAAAATGAAGGAAAAAAAGGGAAAAAATACTTTGCCACAGGACAGGTTGAAGGGACAACATGAACGCGCCAGGGCGCTGTATGGGATGTACCCATGCTCCACTCGCTCTTGCAGGTTGTCCCTTGGACAAGCCCTGTCAATAGAAACAGAGCAAATGTTAAGTTTCCCAGCTCTCCCCAACCAGAGAAGGCTGCAAACCAGTCCCGCCTGGATCATTTTTATCCTTTTCCACATCCTGATCCAAATCAATCCTACAGCTGCTCCAAGGGAGAATGAAGCAAATCCCCATCTGGGCCCCAGTAGTGCCATTAATCTGTGAGTGGAGCCATTTACTTTTTCCAGAGTTGAAGGTCTGTGATAATCATCACTATTCTTTGGAAGGGGGAGGGCAAAGTAACAGAAGAAGTCTCTTGAAACGGTCTGTAAAACATCTGTGAAGGGAAATCCAGGAGCTGTAATTGTGATTGCAACCTGAGCTCAGGCAGAGGGCTGATGAAGGTTTTGGCTAGCCAACCAAACTTCTGAATTTGCTTTTGGAGGTCTAACCTGCCATGCACTAACAGCCATGTTTTTGAGCCTAGCATGAGACTAACTTGAGCCTAACTAACAACAAGTTTTGAGCTTTCCAGAAACACATCCCATATCAACACATGAAGACTAAGCCCTTCTGAACTCATTCCATAGCTTATTCTAGACAGAATGAAGTGCAACTCCAAGCCACACTCTGCTGAGCAGGTAGCGAGGACCAACATCCATCTGCTGCTTGATTCAAGAGATGGCATCAGAAGTGGAAAGAAAATCAATTACGCTCCTGATGGAAGGCTGCAGGACTTTTTGGGGGTTGTGAACAGGGATGTAATAGAGGCATAAAGGCAGAGGTTGTGTGTGAGCCTGAGGAGACCTGGGAAAAAAGCACTATCCATGTCCAGTGTGTATACAGCCCCTGCTCTTTCTGAGGGTGATGTCAGAGCACCAGCCTTGATGGCACTGCCCAAGAGCTGCTGGGCAGAGCTGCAGTGCTTCATTCACTACTGCTCCCCACAGAGGAAAGCTGTAGGGAGAGATGTGAGTCCTGAGGTTGAGAAGCAGCTGAAGGTGAGCATCATCTGCTTAGCAGTTGGAAACTGGACATTTGAGGATTTTATGTCCAGGTACCCAAATTCTTGGCTTGAATCCACTTGAATCACATCATTGAAGATGGGTGAAGCCACACATCAGTGAAGAGTGTTATTCCCAAGGCATCTAAGAGTTCATGAAGCATCTTGGCAGAGAGAGAAGAGTGGAGGTGTTTTGGCTGGAGCATGGGCACTCGCGACATTACAGAGCGCACTTGAGGAGTATGCCAACAACCAGGGCCACAAGACCCAGTGCTGCAGAGCTGCTTCCTGCCCCATTGCTGCTCCTGGTGTCATCGGTGCAGAGGTCAGTGTAGCAGCATGACTTGGGTTTGGATGCCCCTATCCCATTATAGGTGAGGCATTCCTCCTCACAGCCCCTGGTCACGGTGATGTTGCCAAAAAAAGGGTAACCTAAAACAGGCAGATGGGGAGAAGGGTAAGAGAGAGGCAGAAATGGTAAGGCAAGGTGCAGACAGAAGGCATCGAGAAACACTGACTTTGTGCAATGTAAGGGAATTAAAAGTGTTTCCAGGTAGTTATTTGGCTTAGCAGGTCAAGGGAGTTGGTTCTCCCCCTCTACTCTGCTCTGGTGAGCCCCCAGCAGTGTTCAGCTCTAGAGTGCTCAGCACAGGAGAGACATGGACCTGTTGGAAAGGGTCCAGAGGAGGCCACAACAGTGATCTGAGGGCTGGAACCCCTCTGATGTGAGGACAAGGTGAGAGAGTTGGGATTGTTCAGCTGGGAGAAGAAAAGGCTCCAGAGGGGCCTTATTGTGGTCTTTCAATACTTAATGAGGACCTAAAGGAAAGCTGAAGAGGGACTCCTGATCAGGGAGTGTAGTGGTAGGTTGAGGGGTAAGAGTTTCAAAGGGAAAGAGGGTAGATTTACATCAGGAAGAAGTTCTTTACTGTGAGGGTGGTGAGACACAGGAACAGGTTGCCCAGAGCATCTGTGCATGCTCCATCACTGGAAGTGTTCAAGGCTAGGTTGGATGGTGCTCTGAGCAACCTGCTCTAATGGGAGGTGTCCCTGCCCATGGCAGGGAGTTTTGGAACTAGATTATCTTTAGGGTCCCTTCCAACCCAAACCATTCTATGATTGTGTGATGTCTCCCCTTGAACACTCACAGCAAGCAATGAAACTTACCTGAGTCTACAGAGTGCAGTGTTGTTGTGCACACGGTGGCTTTTGGGGGACAGAGGATGGGTGTTCTGCACTTAGCAATGTCCGTTGGTTCCTTGCACATGTAACATCTTAAGGACTGGGCTGCAGAGGGGAACAGAATGAGTGGTTACAGCAGCAAAGACAGACAGCAAGTCTGCAGCTTCTCGGCTCTCTGGTGGGGACTATGTGATGGTCAGCATTTCATCGCCCCTTCACCAAGATGCAGTGGTCTCAGAAACTAAGAGCATTTAGAGGCAATAACAAAACTCAGATATGTCAGGGGTAAACACCAAACACCACTACTGAAGGGCAAGGATGGCCTGGTGGCAGTTGAGCATGATCACTACCTTGGGGGCTCAGCAGCCCAGAAAGAGCAGGGATCTAGAAGCATCTATTGCCTGAGTAGAAATGATAGGACATTTGCATCCTCTGTAAGAAAAGATGAAAAGCTGTAATACAGAGCAAAATAACGCCTTCTGTTGAGAGCAACATTCCAGAGCACCAAGACCATCAGCTCCCCCCATCCCTCCACCCACAGTGACAGCTCCTTCATGCTTGTTTAGAGGGAATTCTGCAGAACATAGTAACTGTGAGCAGAATTTGAATTTCAGAGCTGTGTTAGAGATCCTAAGGGCTGAATGTAGCCTAAACCCCACTTTCATCAGGGGCTACTGCTGCTTTTTAAAAACTGATGCTGTAAAGCTCTTGCTGGCTGCCTGCTGACCAAGGGACACCTTTACATATGCAGGCATTGATCACAGCAGTTGCTTGGAAGTCTCCCTGTGAGACCTGTCCGTCCACAGCTGGCAGATACTGTGCGTGCATATTTTTTAGAGTCATGCTGGTGTGGCTTGACGGCAGAAACTAGCCTGGTTTGATATTTTCTATCCTATCTGCTTTCTACCAACACGGCAGCTGAACCACCCAAATGTGTCCACTGCCACCTATTGGTAAAATTTCAGAGAGACAGTATTTTCGTCTTCCATTTCTTCAGTATCTGTTGTTAGAAACAAACCTTTGGGACTTTGTGATAAGGATAAATATTTTTGCAGGAGGTTGAACACCTGACTCAAGAAAGGATTTTTCAGGGCATCTACTTCTCTTATCACCTCCTTTGGAAACTTCAGCTCTTCAATAGAACCTATACAATGCAAAAACTTTCTTTGCCTTCTTTGAAGAGGTAGGAAAGACTTTTTAACATTAGCAGTGAAAGTGTTCTTGTGGCTATACCTTTTGTGAACACGTGCATTGGAGCCATCTCTGTTTACCCAAGCTGAGGACCTTGGTAGATCCTTTCCAAATGACCCAGGAGGGGTTGGTTTATATTTTAACAGTAGTGCCCACTAAGAGACAAAACACAACTTTTTCACCCTGAGAAGCACATGGATATTTGTGAGTGTGTAGGATTGGATGATGGATGGATGGAGCAGTGCTGGCTTACAGCATCTGTGAAACCGATCTGCCACCTTTGGGTTGAGCTGGTTTCCACACCTCATAATTTTCATGGGTAAGCAGGGCAGTGCCATGGGCTCTGGGTGAGTTACTTCCAGTTAAGAGCAAGTTTATAGAAGAAAATCCTCAGCCCCCTTATCTTTCACTAGTTCTGGGCGAGGCACTCAGAGGACACTGGTATTATAGGAAGATTTCAGTGAAAGAGGAAAGCCCCAGACCATAAGGATCAGAACAAAACAGCTGAACATAGAGGACACTGCTGTGTCCTGATCTGAGGCCAATAACTGGCCGTTCATCACAGGCCAATGGTACCTTCTACACCTTGATACCAAACCTCTGGAAGATGAATGACCACAGACATATTGCTCATCTGCAACAGCTGTACCTAGACCAGCTGCTTTCCATTGGACCATTCCAGGAAAGCCATTTTTGCCTCCATCTCAACTATAAAGCAAAGGGTGGTGACACCTCTCTGTTTCCATAAAGCACTTCAGGTCCTGTGAGTGGAAACCCGCTCTGTCAGGTCCTCAGCAACCCCTTTAAATCCAGGACAGGTCTAGACTTAGAAGGAGGAAAAGAAACACGCAATACACCACCTGAGAAATAAGAAAAGAAAAAAACCCTAACAAATGAGCACGTAAATGTAAAAATGAAATGTAAAGAATTGTAGTAGCTGTATGGAAGTAATTGCACATGTCCTTGTTGAGCCCTGTGGTAGGTTTGACCCAGAGTATGTCCTTTAGCCAGCAGTTGGGTTTGCTTTAGAGACAGGTGGAAGGAGGAATGAGTATATGGGGAATTAAAAAGCAACTCAGCTTGAAGAAGAGACCAAACACCCTTCCATGCATGAAGACTTGCAAGGTGCATGCCTTTCATCCTTCTTCCACTTGCAACCCTTTGAATGATCTCCATGTAGCCATCTTCACATCCTCAGATGGAGGTGTTCAACCCCTGTCCAAGCTGATTTTCCTTTGAGATCTTTCAGTCTTATGAAAGCAGTCTGAGGATCTCTGGGGCCCATGGACTGTAGGTTAAAACCCACTGGGTTGTTTTCACCCCAACAATCACCCTGTTCCAGGCCAAGGATGTAATTGCAGCGGGTCACAAATAGATGGAGTAAGAACATAGCAATAACCAAATCTTGCTGCTACTTTGTCCAAGATCCAGACCCCTCAAAGACCAAACCCAAACAGACCCAGGGGAATTTCCAAGCTCCATTCATCTCCTAATCTCTAGTAAGAAGTGAAAACCCTGAAGCTGGTGGTTTAACAAATCGTTCCAAAGTCCTTGAAGTTATTTCTCATACCCCCACCCATATCTATACTGAAGACTCATCCTCTTGTTTTCAGAGCTTCCAGAAGCTAGCCAGGAGGTTTTAGAGATGGCAAGAGCTCAGGATGAACATACTGTATCCCATCCCTGAGGTGACAGGTTGGCAGCTTAAGCAGAGCTTTTGGTTCAAGTTCTTGCCCATGCTTGTACTGCCCTGTACCATGTCATTTACACCTTAGCCTTATAAAGCAGCCTGTTGGTCCTCTCCATGCCAGCTTAGGGTGCAAGCAGGGGTGGGTGACAAGTGACCACCTACACATCTGAAAAAAAGTGTATTGTTTTCTGTCAGGAGTTAAGGCTCTCTCCACCAGGAATGCACATCTACTTTCCACCATTCACCCTCTCCACTGACCTTCTTAAATATGTAAAGTCATTGTTTCCCCTAACTGGAGACTGACAGGTCTTTCTGCCTTGATGCCTTTCCCCTCCCCTCCTAGGCATTTCTTAGGGGGTCCCTGAAGTGTCAGGAATGCAGCAGTCTTACCCAACTCCAGGTATGCCAGGCCAAGCAGGAGTCCAAACAGAAGTGTCTTCATGCTGAGAGCAGATCCTTGCAGCCGGGACAATAAAGGAAAGCTGCTCCCAGGGACATTTATATGTTTTTCCACCCTCCACCTCCTGTTGATCCAGTGGGCGGATTTCCTCAGAGTGATCAGGGGAGAGCTCTGCTCCAGTCAGGATTGGGATTTGTAGAGGAACAACTTCCCTGAGGAGGTGACATCACCTCAATGAGCAGACTCCTGCCAGACGTCATCCCTTCTTCAGGTTTATGTCCTGGGGCTGGTCCCAGGGAAAAAGAAAAACACAGCTTGCACTGCAAGGGGTGGCCCCAGCTGGTGCTTGGATGGGGAATGCGACAAGGTATGTTTGTTGCTTCAAGTCTGTCTTTGTGAGCCAAGAGCTGTGTTGTGTCATGCATGTTACACTGAGCAACAACAGTCAAGATGCAAGCGGCAGCAGGCAGGGCTTCCACATGTGTTTGCTCAGCCTCACCAAACCTTGTGCCATGTTTTCATGCCTGCTGCTCTCTGGGCTGGTGAGTGGGAAGCTAATACGGCTGAGTTTGTCCAAAACATGTCTATTTTGTCTATTTTCCCAAACCCACTGTAAAAGGAAGGCTGGTTTCTGCCTTCCAGGGCCTTAGTTGTTGACTGAGCCCTGGTGCTGAGCTGTTGGGCATAGGAATCACAGAATCACAGCATAGTGAGTGTTAGGAGGGACCTCTGGGGATCAACTTGTCCAACTCTTCTGCTCCAGAAGGGTCACTCAAAGCAGGTTGCCCAGGATTACATTGAGGTGGGTTTGGAAATTTTTCAGAGAAGGAGACACCACAACCTCTCTGGGCATCCTGGGCTGGGGCTCTGGCACACTTACAGAAAATAAGTTTCTGCAGTGGAGAAAGACCAGTGGAGGTGAAAATGGGAGATGGTGCTTCCAAGTTTAGGATTTGGACACGTCCTTTTGTTTCAGGTCCCAGGGCATGCTGATGGAGCAAGACACTGTGCTTTCTTTTGTAAAGCTGACAAATAATTATCAATTTTAATTCTGAAGCTAGGAAATAAAGTCAACATGGAGAAATGGGTCAATCCTCCCACTGCAGTACTTTCCCAACAGAAAATTTCACTTTACGCATTCCAAGGCAACCATTTCAAACAGAAGGGGTTTGGTTGTTTGGAGCTTTGTTTGTTTGTTTGGTTGGTTTTGTTGCTGTTTGTTTGGGTTTTGTTGTTTTGTTTGGTTAGGTTTTTTGCTTGTTTGTTTCTTTTGTTTTGTTTTTGTTGTTGTTGTTGCTTTTTTTTTAATCTCATGAAATATTGGTGAAAACAGATTAAAAAGTTTGCAGGGAGAAAAGGAAAAGGAGAAATGCTTTACTCTTCCCTTCTGGCTGAAACAAAGACATTTTATATTTCATAGGTAAGCTGTTAGTCTTCATGTTGTTTTTGTTGTGCTCCAGCATGGAAAACTCCAGCATTATGAATTGCTGTGAAGCTCTCAGAGACCTCAGGGATGGAGACAAGGTGAAAGCACAAGCTGATTTAATGACTGTAGGTTTGCTTGTCACAGGCTTGTTGCAGTGATGAACCTGGGCATTGCTACCATTCCCAGTTTGAGAATGGGGCTTTTGGGAAAGTGCTGCTCCCTAAATGGTTCTCAGTAACTTGAGAAGCGTTGCTAATGAAAATTTCTAGTCACAGATGACACAAAGCTGAACAAGCTGGGGCAGTGGCATCATTACCGTGCCATGGGAAAGGGAGGGAAAGACATGCACCCTAACACTTGCTTAGCTATGAGACTGAAAACCATAATTTATTTTATCTTTCTGTGTTGTCAAAGACCGAGCACCTAAAGAAAAACAGTGCAAACATACTTCCCTAGGTATATAAGAAAGACTCCACTCTGTGAAAACCACCAGACTTGGTTACAACCAGATCCTTTCTTCTCACTGAGCAGTTCAAGACACATTTGAACAACAACATAATTAACAGCCATGAAACTGGAAAAGATCCAGTGCTTTAAGCATTCAAGATGGTTATGCCTCAAGAGGTATACATGGCAGTGTTGGCACATGAAAGTTCACAACAGGAAAACGCTGCTTAGTGGATTGTATATAGCTTGCTGAAATGGGGATGTCCACACAGATATGTTGTTGTAAGGGTCTGCCTGTACTTGGAAGGCACTGCACCCTGAGAAATCCTTGAAATAAATCAGTGTGGTTTAAGGAATAGTGATATAAATAGGAAACTTAATGGGTCTGTCCAGCTTGGTGGAAGCTGTCCATCACTGGGGTATCTGGACATAGACTCATAGAATCACAGACTCACTTTGGCTGGAAGAGACCTTTAAGATCATTGAGTCCAACCATTAACCCAGCACTGCCAGGTCACCACTAAACCATATCCCTCAGCACCACATCTCCATGGCTCTGAAACCCCTGCAGGGATGGGGATTCCACCACTGCCTTGGGCAACCTGGGATAGGCCTTGACAATCCTTGTAGGGAGGAAATGATTCCTAATGTGCATACTAAACCTCCCCTGGTGAAATTTAAGGCCATTTCCTCTTGTTCTATCACTTGTCCCTTGGGAGAACAGACTGACCCCACCCAGCTCCAACCTCCTGTCAGGGAGTTGTGGAGAGTGAAAAGATCTCTCCTGAGCCTCCTTTTCTCCAGGCTGAACAACCCCAGGAGTCTCAGCTGCTCCTCACAAGACTTGTGCTCGAGACCCTTCCCAGTTATGTTGCCCTTCTCTGGACACGCTCCAGCCTCTCAATGTCCTTGGAGTGAGTGGCCCAAAACTTAACCCAGTATTTGAGGTATATGGGATGCAACAGTATGGTAGGATTGTTTGCCTCTGGCCAGTGCAAAGCCACTTAACTCTGTCTAATGGCTTGCAAAGGTTTGAGATCTGGCTATGAGGCAGATCATCAGGAAACTACCAGAGCTGGGGTTGTTAAATCTCCTGCTGACTGGCTGAGTGTGAGTGAATGTCAGACTTCAGGGAGAGAGGATCTGGGATACTGCCAGTAAAATTGTGGAGGAAGGGGAAGATTTACAGATATCAGTTGATCTAAAGATAACCAGGAGCCTCCAGAGACATGGAGCCCTGAAAACAACACCAAACACAAAAAAACACAGGTGATATCAAATCATGTGTTGAGGTGTGAAGCTGTTATCAGGGTGAGTAGGGAAAGTGATAACCCTGTCATGAAGCCCTGGTGGCTTCTCATCTGGAATTTTGTTGCCTCTGTTGAAAAAGAATAGGAACTTGTTGGAGAACAAAGAAGTCCAGATGGAAAATAATGGGAAGACTGGAAGAACAGGATCAATCCCAAACAGGACCCACTGAAAAACACTGGCCCCTTTTAGCCTGGCAGATACAGGCCGAGTGGAGTTAAATTTTATTTTATTTTATTTTTCCCAGAAATACATTGCAAACATTGAAAACAGAGCTACAGAAAGAAAAGCTCTGTAAGCTAAACAATCACACTGGACTAGAGCTAAGACTAGTGTCAGTTAAATGAGAAAATCAGAGGTAGGGTCTAAAACACTAGGATAAACTGAGCTCTTCCTAAAAACAGAGGCAGGTAGAAACCCCCCCTGCCTTAAGCTGTAGCTTGATATGTGGAAGAAATGGCTTGATGTAACAGTTGGGACAGCCTTGGAGAGTTTGTAGGGCTTGGGAGGACCTGTCTTTGTCAGTGGTGGAATAAACCCAAAGCAAGGTTTTGAACACGGAGCAACTGGAGCCATAAGGGACTTCAGTTGAAATGTCATTCCAGGTCTGAAGATCTGAGAATGTAAATGAGATGTGTTGTGTAGGGAGAGAGACTTGCATTCCAAAAGCCTCTCTGAATTTTCCATGGTATCAATCCAAAACCAGTACCAGCCTGTCCCCGTGAGAATGTCCTTCTTTAGAAGGTAATCTAGGTAGATATAATCTCTTCCTTCTTATCACATGTGCAAGGAAAGGCAGGTGACGCAAATTCAGCATTCACAGGCAAGAAGGTGATGTGCTTTATAAAATAACTGACCTAACTTCTGTTGCAGTTAATTCTTGATTGAATGAAAAAGAAACTGAGTTTTCTAGAGAAGTCCTGTGATGGGGAGTGTACACCAAGCTTTGAGAAGCTGTTCCAGTGACCAGTTATCATCCATGTGTGAAATTTCTATGATGATTTTACAGGTTCTACAACCAGTGGCTTTCGTTACCCCTCTCTACTAAATTTAATCATTCACTGTTGTAATTATCCTCTCCCCCATGGAAATATATTTTGTCCAGGATAACTCTTTTCTAGACTTTGGTGGGCTTTTTGACTACTTCTCTGGAAGGTATGTCCTCCAGGTCTTTAATCTTTCCAGTGGTCCTTCTCTGAACGACCTCTAATTTACCACCTTCTGTCCTGCACTGTCCAACCTAGAACTAGATGTTTTCTTGCAGCAACAGCCACTCCAGATCCAGTTGTAAACAGAATGGATCCTTATGTCATTCAACTGGACAGCGTGCTGGGCCATCTTGTCTATACCATGCTTTTGGCAAGAAAGGTTGGACCAGATGATCCTTGAGATCTCTTCCAACCTGGTATTCTATGATTCTATGAGATGAACATCAAACAGTATTTTACACTGCAACCATGGCATTGTAGCTAAAGCATGTTTATCTGAAGTTAATGTCTTTCTTGGGAGCTGCTTTGCAGGATGAAGTCTTTGTCAGGTTCCCAGATAATGTGATGATGACTGGAATATAGGAGGGTACAGAGACCAGTGTATTAAGCCAAATTGAGTTCAGCTGCTGTTATCCAGGGACAGTAGGTTTTTACTGGGGACCATGTGGATGATTGTGTCTGTGGGCTCTACCATCTTCATCTGTGACTCAGTACCAGGAAACCATCCTGTCCATCACCATGGCTGCAGCAATGCTCGATGATGTGTTCAGGTAATCAAGGCTCCCACCTCTCACAGGTGTGCACTAATGACAAGTCTATAGGCTTGTTCGGGTGGAGCTGTTCTCCACCCTCCTGATGAAACTCTGCCACTGGGCAGAAAGGAATGTAGGTTTCATTGGGCTGGAGAAGGGTGAAAGTGTGGGCCTGACTTAGTGAGCACCCTTCCCCTAGGAGCTTTTTAGGTCTTTCTTCCAGGGGCTGTTTGATACAAAACACATCTACCTCCACATAGAGGAGTATCAAAGAGAAATCTGGAACTCCAGTACTGACTCAGTTAATCTGTAAAGAGCATTTACCCCTTTATGCCCATGCCTATGCTTTTTTTGGTGGTTTGCACATCCTGTCTGAAGATGTGAGATGGGAAATTGAACCTCTCCAAGCAGAGAAGGAAATTGTATTCTTATATCCCAAATTCTGGCTTAAGCACATCAGGCTAAAAAGCAGGTGCACTTCTGCAGATGGGTGGAAATCCTCCACCCCTGCTGTATTTTTAGGAAAAAGAGTGATGTCTGTTCAGTGCTCTGAGAGAATAAAACAGGAGTCCAGGGACATGGACTTTACATTTGTAGGTCCCTCTTCTTCTATCCATAGGGTTGAGGACAATCCTTTAAGAATCACCTCACCAGCTACGTTTGGTCAGCCCCGGGTATGTAGGTCCCCCAGGCATTTGCAGAAGTCATACAAAATTTCCACCATGTGGTTCTGGACTGCACCACAGAGAAATGAATATTTCAAGCCAAGGCTGAAGGGTACTGGGGGTATTCATGGGGACTGCTGTTGGCTGGGCGTCTCTGATGTCTTGGTCCACACTTTGGTCAGCTGATGGAGCTGCCAATCTCTGAGCAACCTTCTTCAGTAGTGCAGGGATGGACAACATGCAAAGACTGTCCAGGTACAGGGCCTGGTACCTCCCTTTCCTTAACAGGAAGATTTTATCTCTTTATCATATAATGGAATCTTAGAATGGTTTGGGTTGGAAAGGACCTTAAAAATAATCTTCTTCCAACTGCCCTGCCATGGAGAGGGACAGGGACACCTCCCACTAGACCAGGTTGCTCAAAGTCCCATCCAACCTGGTCTTGAGCACTTCCAGAGAGGGAGCAACTTCCCTGGGCAACCTGTTCCGGTGTCTCACCACCCTCACAATAAGAATTTCTTTCTTCCATCTAATCTAAATCTACTGTCTTTCAGTTGAAACTGTTACCCTTTGTCCTGTCACTACACTCCCTGATAAACTATCCATTAGGCTTTGGCTGTTCAGAAGCCAGGAGAAAGGAAATGGAGTTCGTCCCATTAACTGGAGACCTTTGTCAAAACCAGTTACTGTAACTGAGTCTGTGACTGAGCATTGAAGTGAATGACAGAATTTTGTTAACCCTTCAATATCATCAGCTCTGTGTGACCAAGAGTTGTGTCAAAAATCCCATCCCTCACACTACTGCTTCGTGTCTCATTTCTGTCACCAGATATAGAAGTAATGATATAATGAAGTAATCTCATGGTGCACATTGCCATGAGTATCCAGCACTATAAAAGGAACAGCATAACAAAAAAGCCAGTCCCCATCACTGGGATCTATGTTGCCAGGGCCAAAAGTTGTGGGAGTGCAGATTAACAGAAAATGTGGAAGACAATCACCTGAAAAAGTTTGCACAGTCACAAACCGATTAAAGAAGGACACAAAATCCCTAATGGGAGTGATCTGACTTAAGTACAGCCTGTCTTCTATAACTTAGATGTCTCCTGGGTGAATCACCCTACATCTTTATTTTTGCAATTAGGCAGACACATGCACAATTCATCAGAACTGCTTTAGACAAAAGCCTTGTCAAAAAATAAATAGCACTGTGTACCTACAGAAGCTTTTCTTATTGCCCTTGATGTCCCTGGACAGATTTAATTCTTCTAGGTCTCTGACTTTCCTAACTTGATCCCTGGCTGCTTGGACAATTTTCTGCATTCCTCCCAGGCTGACTGTCCTTGCTTCCACACTCTGTAGGCTTCCTTTTTGTGTTGGATTTTGTCCAGGAGGTCCTTGTTCAACCATGCTGGCCAGCCTTTTGGATTTTTTGCCTGATTTCCTCTTTATTGGGATGCATCTCTGTTAAGCTTAGAGAAGGTGATCCTTGAATACTAACCAGCTTTCCTGAGCCCTTCTTCCTACCAGGACTTTATCCCATGATGCTCTACCAAGCAGATCCCTGAAGAGTCCAAACTCTGCTTTCCTGAAGGCCAAGGTAATGAGCTTGCTGTGCATCCTCTACCATTTCATGGTCACTGCAGGTACATCCCACTCCAACATTTGTTGGCTTGATACAAGATTAAAAGTCCCTACAAAACATCATTATTTCTGTCAAGGAGTTGAGTGGCCAGTGGAAAAAATGTGTCCATTCCTGGGATTCATCCTAGGAATGAGTTTTAAAAGGACATGAAGAAGAAGGTCTCAGAAGAGCAGCTCGTTCCAGATGTCTTTGAGAGTAATGTCAAGGTGTTGACAGGACACTGCAATGGCTCAGACACTTCTGCTGGAGTTGGTGGTTTTTTTGGTTTTTTTTTTTTTTTTTTTTAATGCTGCAGGTTTTTTTGAGGTTGCTTCCTTCAAAGTATCTTCAGATTTTGAGAACAGATCAAATATAGTATGTATGAATATTGTTAGTCCATAGACAAGGACTCTAGTTTGTGGGACTGTGAAGTTATTTTGCAGGTAGAGCAGCAATAACAGCTCATGTCACAGTGACGGAAAAACTCAACGGGCCTTTTTCTATCTACATTCTCAGCATTGCTGATGGGCTGGAGCCACACTAGGTAAATGACTGAGGAAAGAAGCTTATTCTGAGCTCTGGTGGGGAAGCATCTGTGTAGCCCCAGGCTACAGGTGTGGAAATGGTGCTTTCTTTCCCAAGCACTAGGAAGATTTGCCTGTTAGTGAACATACTTTCTTTCATGTGACAGTATGTCAGGGACTTCTGGCTATGTTCCCAGTATATGTGTTCATTTGGCCTAACATCAGGACATTGCTTAGCTGAATGGATCCAGAATTCAGTTGGATACTTTTCTGACGAGGTTACTTGCATGGCTAGTTTGAAAGAAAACAGAGTTTCTAATGACAAAAATACAGGGGCATTTTGAAGCTACTACTGCATGAATAACAGCGACTTAGAATGTGGTTACAAAATAAGTCAGACGGGACACCAACAAGGATTCTTTGCTAAGGAGAACAGTCAGCAATTAAAAACTACTCATGGGCTACCTGCAGTTCACACCCTGGCATGTGGTAAACTTGCAGCATAATATATCTGTTGTGATTTTAATAATAAAGGATCAACCATTAAAAGTTTGCTCACTTGGTCATGAGTAAGGCTGGGGATGTTCCTGGAGATGTACAATAAGAATTGTTCTGATGCATGGTGTCCAGTCTTCTTAGTAAACAATGTCCTCCACCCTCATGTTTCATGAAGAGTGCATACCTTTGGTACTTGCCTCCAAATGACAACTGAAGGGGATAATGTTTCTTAAATGGGTCTTGGTCATGAATCTCTTTTTTTCCATCCCTGCTTTTGAGTCAGTGTCTCAAAAGGGCATTTTCACTCAAACTGGAGCAAGAAATGCCATCCCCATAACAGAATCATGCCAATCCTTCCCAGCAGGACCAAGATCCTTCCTCATTCATCCATCTGTCCAACTGAAATGACCACAGTCAACGCTCTCTCCATTTGCCTTCCCTAAGTGTGTTTCTTCTGTGTGTCTTACATGTTTCTAGGCCTCATCTGCCTGCCCAGAGTTTAGCTGTTTAAATTTGTTTTGATCTAATCTCTCTTCAGCTCCATGTAGCCATCTACAACGCAGACCAATTGTGTCTTACTTTCTTCCCCTATATCTTGCCTCCTTGCAGAGGTGTTTTTTGAGATGTAATACTGTGATGGCTGGGCTAAAAAGTCTAACACACTTGGATTAACATTCTCCCATGATCCAGCTGAGTTTTTGATTGATTCAGTTTAAGATAAACAGAAACCAAAGATGTTGATATATGGTGGCTAGAAAAAGGGTGAGAGAACTGTGAGTTCAAGACATGAAACCTGTGATTCTCTGAAACCAAATATTTGGAAACCTGCCTGGAATTTGTTTCCCTAACAAAGGGGAAAAGTGGAGAAAGAACATCTAGAGAAGAATAACTGTGGCTTGAAATGGGTGAATAACCATTTCAAAATTTATACTAGGAATGAGAGGGAAACCTAAAAGAATGGAAGCAAAAAGCAAGCACTAGACAAAATTACATGGCAAAGGTTATGAAATATAAAAAGGAGAGTTCTGCAATAGTTAAAATGTCTTAGATCTCAGGAAAGACATTAAACATTAAAATTATTCAGCACTTATACTGAGAGACAAAAGAAAGTAGTGACAATGTGATAGATGAAAACTGAATGTTAAATTAAACCACTTATTCAATATAGAAAGTGCTTTTGACTTTGAGAGTAAAGAGAACATGGAGACAGGTGTCCAGAAATAGAAATAACCACATCTGAGGTGGAATAAAAATATTAATGTATTCAAACTGGGACAGAGAAGGATTGGATATTTTCCATCCCTGAAGTCTTATAGAACTGTCACAGAGATCAACAGGTCCAGATCCACTCCCAAATACTGTTCATAAATTGAGCAAGTTCAAGACAGTACCATGTGGTCAGAATTTACCACCTAAATTAAAGAGAGGAAGGGTAAAAATAATATATCTGACTCTGATAGCATGCCAGGTATAAGAAGAATTTTTGAAGGAGAGAATAATGAAAACCATGAAAAAGCTTAAAAAACAAGGCGAGGATCTTCCTTATTTCACATTAATAAAGTCTGATCTTCAATAGTTCAGCAAGTAATAAAACTATGTCATATGGGAATATTTATTAAGATGGCATGGATGGAAATTAAGTCAATATAAGCTGGGTTAGAAGTTTGTAATGGATTGGAAGTAAAAGGGTTGAATTTTTAAAAAAAATATTGGGAGGGGGCTATGAGCCTGTGCAAGGTCAGCAGTGCAGTTCCTCGGGAACTGATCCTGGAGTATAGTAATTTAATATTTTCTGTAAAGACCTTGCAAGATGCCAGTTAGGATGGCATTAATGAAATTTACTGCTGATACAAATTTGGGAAGCATCAAAAGTGCCAAGATGGATCAGGATATCGTAAACAACCAGGTGGCTTGGAAACAAGTCATATGCTAATAAGATCACACACTGTAATAACTAAGTTGCATGGTAGATTAGGAATTCACCTGTAAATGACGGGAGAGATGAAAGACACGAGAGTATTGGTTGATCACAGGTTGAACATATGTCAAACATCTGATGAAGTGTGAAGAAAGCTGTCATGACTGGTGCCTGCATCAGTTAGGACAGTGCAGGGATAAGGTCATTGTTCAAGGCACTGACAAGATCATGCTTGCAGCACTGGGTTCATTTCTCACCATCTGTGGCAGATACTTGAGCTGAAGTCCCATACAAAGGCTAGTATGATGATGAGAATGGACAGTGTATCAGGAAAGAGCTGGGATTTCTTAACAGAAGGAGAAAAGATTCCAAAATATGGACATACTCAACAGCAGGTGACTTGGAAGGGAAGACCTGTCTGAGATAAGAAAGATACTGGCACTAGACACAGAGGTGGGATCTGGCCATGAAACAGATCAAGGATGGAAATTAGCCTTGTCTGTGCCCGAGCAATGAGTTAGTCTTCTATTAACAGAAGAAAAGAACAAACAGATTTTAAGATGGAGTTTAATCAGAATATGATTTATTTATTGATCAATGTATTGTTGTGATGAGGTGTTTGGTACTTAACAGAAGTAACTTTTGTAATCCAGGAGTATCACTTTCCTTTCTAAGTCACTCTCAGAATTGTGTTGTTTTGTGCTGTTGTGGGACTTGGTCACTGCTTCTTTTGTGCTCAATGGAGAGATTGGTGTCTCAGTCACCATGAACAGGCTCTAATTCACTGAAAAACTGAACTATAGAATCATAGAATAGTTTGCATTGGAAGTGACTTTAAAGATCATCTAGTTCCAAGCCCCCTTTTCCACAGGCATGGACATCTCCCACTAGACCAGGTTGCCCAAAACCCCATCCAACCTGGTCTGATGAACTAAGCAAGTACTTCACTTCTTATAAAGGTACCAAGTTTCATTTCAGCCTGGAACCTGCTTGAGGCCAGAGCAACAGTACCTGTGCATGTGACTGTCAAATCGGCACAAATACACAGAAGCAAAGGATGGTTTGGACTAAATACAAGAAGGCTTGTTGTCAGACACTTGAAAGGAGGGTCTTTATGTCCTTCCCAGCTGTAGACTTCCAAGCAGAGCATTAGTTTCCTCAGTCTTCAACATCCATCTACTCAGTGAGCTTAATGGTGCTGCCCTGTCATTTGGGATTGTAGGTGTGCGGATAGCTACGATAGCTAGAAATAAGAGTTCATGGACAGGAATAATGCTCAGCTATGGGGACAGATGAAACAAGTTTCTCCACACACCAAGGCCTATTTTGTCCATGCCAAAGCTCTGGCAATCCAAGTTTGGGTAACTAATAAGGTTTAGGGTACGTGGAGTGGTAGAAGTGGATGATGAAGGAAGAAGTGATGAGGCAGTACCTATGTTGTGTTGGAGGAGAGATAGGTAGTTTTCTACATGTGAGCAAGATGAGAGTAATTCACACTCCATTTCTGCTCAAAGCATTCATGAGTCTAATATCAACTCTGGCTAGATACTGTTGAAAAAATGTGACTAGGATAATGAGGATGACAAGAAGTGAAATGTTCACTCGGTTATGATGTTTGTGGTCTGTTTAGGGTGAGCAGTGTCATTCCTGAATTCTGCTTGTTGTATTATACCATTAAAGATATTGATGGAGTAGATCATAGAAACATAGAGTGATTTGGGTTGTAAGGGACCTTTAAGCTTGTCTAGTTCCAACCCCCCTGCCATGGGAAGGGACACCTCCCACTAGACCAGGTTGCTCAAAGCACCATCCAGCCTGGTCTGATGAGACCCTTCTCTTCTTAGGCTCTTCTTGGACAGACAGCTCCATTATGTGAGGTAGACCAACACAGACCCCCTTCACCAACCATCTTCAGAGAGTGTCCTCCTGTGTCCTTGGTTGTCTTCAGGATGGTGTTTGCTTCTTATCATACCATTCAATAGGACAGGAGTAGATCTATGTTCTGCTTCAGCCTGAGGATTTTGGGCTTGTTTATGGCAACATCATAATCCCAAAGCCAGAAGCATGGACGCAAGTATTTCAATGTAATTTCTGTGATGCAAAAGGTGTCCACTGGTTTTTATATCATGGTGAATCACCAGGGTGGTGATGACAGGAAATTTACCATGAAGTATCTACACAGTGTTACAGATTTCCTTCCTGTATATATCTCCTCCGCCCTTGACTTTTGGGGATTCTTTACAGAAAGTATGACAAATTATGTGCAAGAAAATAGCCATCTGTTCTAGCTAGACTAGACTAGACTAGGCTAGCTTAGACAAATAGAATAGAGTATTTCAGTTGGAAGGGACCTACAATGATAATCTAGTCCAACTGACCACTTCAGGGCTGACCAAAAGGTAAAGCATGTTCTTAAGGGAATTGTCCAAATGCCTCTTAAACACTGAAGGCCTGAGGTATTGAACACCTCTCTAGGAACACTGTTCCAGTGTTTGACCACTCTCTCCATAAATAAATGCTTCCTAATATCCAGTCTGAGCCTCCCTTGGTGCAGCTTTGAACCATTCCCACATGTCCTATGACTGAATCCCACGGAGAAGAGCTCAGCACAACCCTCTCCACACCCCCTCCTCAGGAAGCTGTAGAGAGCAAGGAGGTCCCTCTCAGTCTACTCTCCAAACTAGACAAACCCAACGGCCTCAGCCACTCCTCAATAGGACCATCCTTCCAGCCCTTTCACCAGCTTTGTTGCCATCCTCTGGATGTCTTCAAGGACCTTCACATCCTTCTTAGATGGTGGGGCCCAGAACTGCACACAGTACTCAAGGTGAGCTCTCACCAGTGCTGAATACATCAGGATAATCACCTCTTTTGACCATCTACTATATTTGATACACCCCAGGATGTGGTTTGCCCTCTTGGCTTCCAGGGCACACACTGCTGACTCTGATTTTGCTGTCAGATAGCACCTCCAGTTACCCTTCTGCAGACCTGCTCTCCAGCCACTCCTCTTCCAGTTAAGAAGCCTGGTTTTACTCCATCCTAGATGCAGAATTCAGCATTTGTTATGCTTAAATTTCATCCTGTTAATAATCAATTCCATTCTGTTCCACATTTGGGGAATAAACATCCATCCCAGACTTTGGATCCTCTGCTTACATTCTTTGCATCTTTTCCATTCTCTACAAAAAGATCTCTGTGAATGCGACATTTTCTCCAGAACATAGTTAATGGAAAACAAGGGGATACAGTGTCATCTATGGTTGTCCTCATCACAAGAGTCACACAACTTTGGAAGCCTACCTTTCCAAGTAAGCAAGCTGGTCCATCCTAGATATTAACCATAACAGCTGAGCAAGGTCAATACAAATGAATAGCTCTGAATCTGAGGACCTGCATGAACAAGCAACAGCACAGGATCTTAGCAGGTAGTATAGTGGGCTTCATGGGGACTTGCTGTTGGCCTTAATTTATCCTTAAATGGGCCTCAAAACACAAACAATAATGTTAAAAGAGCACCATAAGGGGCAATATATTTTGATGGAGGACCGGGTAATGACTGCGTTTGAATTTCTTCTGACAGGCCAAGTGTCAGTGAATCCTTGACTCTTATGGATACAGATGTGGCTGATAAAGGCCCTGCAAGAACTTATGTTTTCTCTTAGTATGGTTTTAACATCTTCTTATTAAGCATTATGCAGAAATGAGACTGGAGAGGTTTTTATAGTAGCTAGGCAAGATTTCCTGGGGTAGCTGCTCTATCCTGCGATTAAGCTACCATCAGAAGCTACTTGTGTGCTCTCCAGTAAAGTCTCAGTCCTCAGTAAATATGTGTCTATGTGAATGAAACACTTTTTGATTCTTAACCTCTTTTCCTTCAACTGTCACACTGTATACATACATCCATGTGCCCTTTCTGCCCATCTGAATGTCTCCAAGAACCTCTGAATCCAAGAGCCATCCTGTCTGTGCAAAAACCCCTGTGGTGACCTGATCTTTCACAGATGTTCAGGGAAGCAACAGATGAGACTGGCCTCCAGACACAAACCTGTACAAACCAAATCAGGGAATCAGTTGTTGAAATGGTGTGTCTGGAACAAGAATGAAATGAGAGGGAGGTAGGAGGGAGGAACAGTCTGGATGAAGGAAGACGGTTTGGTTGCAGCATCCTGGTGCTTGTGATGGATGTGGGCATTAGGTGGACAAGGAAAGAGGAGGAGATAAGAGGGAGTATTTTTGTTGTTGGAAGAGATAACATCCATAGATTTCCATGGCAAAGGCAAATACTTCTTTTCTCCATCCTCCTGGGTAAAGGTTGAGAAGCCAGGTAGAACGGCTGTGTTTGAAGAGTACCTGGGAGCAGAACATCTGCTACAAAAACAGCAAAGAAGAGAAATTAATTGCATGGAATTATAAAGGGCAGGGAAACAGCTGTCTTTGATAGTGCATGGGTGTGAGAACTGTTGTGAAATGCTCTGTCATTTTACCACTAGACAATTGGAGCCAGGCCAGATGCACTGACTGCGCATGATTGCTATGCTCATGGCAAAGGATTGCCAGACTCTGCCTCTTTGACATGCAAGAGAAAGAGAAGAGAGGGTTGCTTTCTTAATTGTTTTCTTTCAAGTGTTCCCATTTAAACTTTTAATAGTCAAATTCTTAAGTCGAGTGAGTGTAATTGTAATTTTTCTAAAGCTCATTTCATATGTAGAGCAACAGAATAGGTCAGATATGCTCAAATTATCACATCCCAAGTGACTATTTGAGTCTTTAGCCACGCCTTCCTCTCTCTTTAATTACTGCAGTTGAATAGGTGTAAAAAAACCCCTTGTCTCTGCCCAGTATTTTAAGCAGGACAAACATCTTTCTCTTCAGTACCGAAACACTGGATGTTACAGGCAGAGATTACATCATTTTATCTTGAATTTGTCCGTGAGAGCAGACAAACATGTTACCCTTGCTACATTGCAGAAAGCAAGTTTAAAGGATCAGTGCAAATCCAGAGCAGAAGACACAATTTGTCTGGACAGAAGGCACCCATGTGTGTGGCACCACACATCCACCCATGAAGACAGGTGGGTCCCTGAAACTAACAATACATAGTGACCCTTGATGAAAAACAAATCCCCTCCCTGCCCAACACCACTTTCACTAACCTGCCCTGGGTGAAGTCCTCATTCTGCAAATTCCCTTGAGGCAAGATTGAGTCTGTAATGAAAATACCAAGAGAGGAAGGAGAAGAACATTCTCCTTTCCTGACTTGGCCCCATGCCTGTTATCTCTGTTGCAGGGGATATTTATGGAGGCAGCCAAACTACCCCAGACATGGAACACCACCACTAGAGCTGTGAAAGGGTCCAAGGCTGGGTCATGGTGTCTCTTGAGTCATTCACTTGGGAAAGCACTGGCAAAGGAGAACATGAGCCCATGAAGAACACAGAGCCTATTTCAGTGTGTGTAGTGAACACAGCTTGTGTATACAAATCCTCTTGCACATAGCAAGAGATGTTTTAATGAGCCGGTGAGTTTATAAGGTGATGCCCCCATACTATTGGCCTGTAGATGAGAAATCAGGGAAACCGTACAGGGAGGAGTTCAGGACTGCAATAGGAGATGGGAATCAACAGCATCAACAGAGTAGTCATGGGTCCAGCATCTGTTTTGTGATGAGTCTTGTGATTTACCTTAGAAAGGCATTAATAGAGTCTATGGTAAGGTCAGAAATGAGCTAGTGAGGGATTTCTCTGCCACGCAGAGTTGTCAAGTGGCAGAATACAGGTGAAATTAGTCAGGATGGCATGGCATGAACTTGGCTTCATCAGCCTTGTCCAGCCAAGCTTGCCCCTGGTGAGTGACAGGTACAGTTACTTTAGGGATGTTCTGAAATTAAAGGGCAGGTCTTTTGATTGCTTTTAGTGACTGTCCAGTGTCTTATAGCTGGCAGAGCAGAGCTAACTGCAGGCTTTCTCTCTCTGACCTATTTGGGCCACAAAGAGCCTTGTTGCACAACAGCGTGTGCATAATTCAGAGCAGGAATGTGGCTGTGCAGGGTGGGTGGGTAGTGGGTAATCCTTCCCTAGCTCTGTTATGCTAGCTGACTATTTGAGCTTATTTTTAGCCCAAGTCTCTCCCCTGACCCCATTAAAGTCACTATCTGAGCATCTTTCCACATATTGGACCTGATAACATCTGTACAAGGCAGAGGTATGGAGATGCTGTGTAACTTGCCCCAGGCCACAAAGGAAATGTGGAGCACAGTAAGGAACTGCTGGGCCTTAGATGCCAGCTCATGCAGCCTTTCTGCCCCAGAGACTTTCTCCGGTGTAACAAAATGTTTTTAACCAGCTGCTGTAAATTGGGTTGAATTCAGGGGATCCTTGGCAACGTTTTTCAGATGAGGTATGGGCACTGTGTGCATCTTCTGCTGGGCCATGGGAAAGACTATATGCCCTAATCCCTACCCATAGAGATAATGAGTGCTAGCTAATACTACCAGTAGCAAACACAGCATCATAACAATAATATAAGCAACACATTTTACTCTGAATGTGTGTCTGTAACATTTCCTACCATAAAAATCACACCAATGCAGTTACTCTAGATTAGAGTGTCTTTACTTTTCCCATTTCTAAGAGGTAACCTCACGGGAGTATTGTATGTTTACATTCAGTCCACAACACAACTGCAGCCTTTGGAAAAGTGCAGCTGCTGCCCTTGGAAAAAAAGAAACCATCCATTTTATTGTCCAGCTGCTTATTATTTAAATAAATGAAGTGCAGTTTGATCCTGGAGGAATAGAAATTTCTTGCATGTATGATGGATTGAGTTGTTTAAAGAGCCTGTCCTCAATTTTAGGCCTTTTGATAAGTGTGGAAAAGATAGGACAAGAACTGATAAAGCTGTTCAGCCAGCAATGTCAAGAAACAACTTGCTTGGGGGAAAAAAAAAAAAAAAATACTCGGTTTTCAAGTAAGTTCTGTGCTTGTGTGTCACCCAGCAAACAGGTCTTAGGCATTTTTCCTCAGTGCCCAGAGTAAATCAACCTTCAGCCAGGACTTGCATAGTTGCATGATGCCAGATCATCTGTACCCACAGAGCATGCTGCTGGCAGAGGGTGCAGGTTTGAGAAGGAGGGACCGAGTCCTGTTTATGTTTCTTAGGGGTCTACAAGGCAGGAGAGGAGGCTAGTCTTTCTGTCAATGTGCAGTCACTCACAACATTTGGGAAAACAGTCCTCTTCACAGTCCTGCCCTGGCCCAGCCCAGGTTCTGACCTGCGGCTGAGTCATTTATCTGCCCCAGTTCTCCACCTCCTAATCCTTCCCAGAATTTAGAGGGTTGTTTTTGAGGCTCTCTGTCGATGACCTGAATGGAGAGTGTGGTTTTGTGCTATTCCAAGGGCTGTGCCAGGCACCCATCAAGTAGCAGTGAGTTCCGCTGGATAGTGCGGCATCAAGTTTGCAAGGGCTTCCTGCCCACCTCTTTAGCATGGCCTCTCCCAGTCATGGCCTCTCCCAGCTGCACCTTCTCTAAACTATCTAAACTATACCAAAATCTCCAGATATGTCCACAGAGAGGATCTACTTCCAGAAAAATCCAGAGAAGAATCACTTAACGGTTAATTATGGGCCCCTTCCAGGGTATATACTGAGAAGAAACTGTGAGAGAGAGTTGTCCCTTGAGCCTGTAAGGATCTAGGCATCAGGTCTCAACCACCAGAGCATGGGAAAAGACCCTCTTGGCTCCAGCAAGAAACTCCTAAACGTTGTGCTCCAGTGGGCAGACTTCATTGCCACATGGGACCAATATAACACAGATAAACAGCCCCTGTTCATGCTAAAGCCTTTTGACACCTCTTGTCTTTTCAGGGCTGAATGTGTTTGACCTCTCCAGAAGCTGGAAGAGTCTCTGTCTTACCCAATGTCCCTGTGGACTCCAATGGATCTGGTGCTGTCTACTACGCTTTGGCCATTTCCCTTCTTTTCCCTCCCAGTCTCCAGAAAGGGCCATTGTAGCCAAACTGCTTGTTGAGAAAGGCCACTGGATGTGGACATGCCTGACTGCCTGGGAATTGTTTCCCAGAGTGGGCACAGGGCAGTACTGTGTAAGAGACCTTCTTAGAGTAGGTGATGAGCCTCTGGACTAGAGAGGTCATGAAGCTGGTCACCCATGCAGAAAACAGGCTGGCTGGGAGATGTGCAGCTGGATGAGCCTCTCTTTTCAGTGACTAAGACTCGGGAGGTTTTGCAAAAGCCAGAATAAATCACCCCATATGTTCCTCATCTTCCCTCCACTAATAACCAGACATGACTCAAACAAGGAAGGTGGCTCATTCTGGATTTTCCTTCTGGGAAACCCCTTCCCTGCTTCCTACAATTAGCACCTTGTTAATGTCTTGCATCCCAAGAGTTTATGTACTTTCCTCTTTCACAACTATCAGACACTGTCATTATCTTCTGACATCACATGGACTTACCTGATCTAAAATGTGATGCTGGCCCTTGTCCCATGGCTATGGGTCCTGCAGATGACTTAACTCCACCAGGTAAATGTTACTTTGTTCTTTTAGCCTGTTAC
The DNA here is from genome assembly GCA_024605025.1 of Megaceryle maxima. Taxonomy (NCBI): domain Eukaryota; kingdom Metazoa; phylum Chordata; class Aves; order Coraciiformes; family Cerylidae; genus Megaceryle; species Megaceryle maxima. The sequence continues at coordinate 7,423 of JANHGN010019071.1, read as the reverse complement.
TCTGCACATCCTTTGTAGCTCAAATAGTTCTTAAGAGTTCTTAGAAAATCAGGGTTCTTGGCCAATTTCCCTCCCCTTTTAGTCCTCCCACTGCAAGGTTGGAACACCCAAGTTTATTTTCATAGAATTAACTATCTGGTCAAGGCAAACCATAATTTATAATTTATGACTATACAGAGGGGTTATAACCACAGAAGAGCTGTTAAAGCTATAGAGTCTGCCTTGCACATAGACACCTCACTGGTATCAGCAACAGAGAGAGCTTGTATTTAACGTCTGCATGGCTGTCACATTCATTACACCAGTAAAGGTGGGCACAATGTGATGGGTGTATCAGTGCCAGAGGCTGCAATAAGCTGTTCCTATGCAAAATGTGAATCAAATCTTCCACATGTGTTGAGTGGAGAAAGCAACTCTGGCTTCAGCAGGGAGTCCCAGGAAAGGTGAAAGATCAGTGGGTGAAGAAGGGAAAGTCCTATCATAAGGAAAGGAATAAAGGACTCTATGGGTATCCTCACGACCTTGGCAAATCTTGAGGAAACACCAGCACTGCCCTGCTTTTCAGCACTCCTAGCCCTGTCCTTAGAGCACCTCAGGAGGAAAGGACTCAGCCCAATGCCTTTCCTGAGCAATCTTGCTCATTTCGCTTTCTTTTCTCCACACTGGTCTCCTCCCTGTCTCTCACTGACTGTATCTCACCTGGGGTTGGAAGTGGGTATGTTCCCACAGGTGTGTTCTCACCTCCACCATTTTTCCCTCTGGGGGAAAAATGCAAGCTCTGATGTTTACTTCCTCTGCCCTCCCTGGTCTGCTAGGCAACCCCACAAGGACCTTTAAGATAAACACCTCTTTGATCTTGTGACAGGACCTATGTCCCAGCTGAGTCATGGGGAATGTACCAAGGAGGAACTTGGAGACAAAAGCTTGAAAACCTGCCTGTGGGAGATGGGGACCTTCAGGGGATGCCACTATGGCCAGGACAGAGACTGGTAATGCCAGAATTGGGTAAGTTGAACAGGATGCCATGAGGACACCCTTTCCACTTCACTTACGGTTATTGCTCACTGTGTTGCTACCGGTACCTGAATGTGAAGTCCTTCCCACCATCCCAAGGATGCTACAACTACGAGAAGGTGTATGAATGTCTGTAGGCACATGTATCAGGGAAGGTGAGCTCTGCTTTTGTCATGTATGGTAGCTAATAAGGTGGAAGGTCCCAGGGTCTCTAGGTCACAAGTAAGTTGCCCTTCACAGGTTTGCTTGGAGTCTATTCCCTCCACAGTCTGTCATGAGTCAGAGCCCTTCAAGCTTTGAAGGCACAGTTGCTGCCTTTTTTCTGGTCTTCCATGGCACCTCCCAGCACATATCATAACACAGCAATGACCAAGACTGAACATTCACTGGACATGCAACATGCCCACCTGCAGCTGCTGCTGTGTGTAGGAATCCATGATTAAGTGATATACAGGTAACACACACACATTTGATTCAGAAATAAGTATATTTTAGGCATTATGCAGAAAGCGAGGACACATTTTCTTATCTGGTAGCACTATAGTAATACAGTAGTAGTAAAGAAGCCCTCATACGGCAAAGATCTGCCATCACCTTGAAGGATGCCGTGTGCCCAACAATTCCTGTCACAAGATAGGTGCTCCAAGACTTTCTGTGGTCACAGGAGTCCTCTTTGCTCCTCACAGTCTGTTGGTCAGGAAGGTCCAGAGTACGCTGCCTGCTGCTATCACTGCTGCCATCCCGTAACTGCACCTCACAGTGCCTGCTGCATTGACATTGCAGAGGTTGCTGCTGCAGCAGGAGATATTCCTGTTTCCTACGCTGAAGTCCTGATACCCTGATGCACATGATGCATCACAGCCCTTGCTGATGATGTTGAAGAGCCCTATGATCCCTGGAAGGAAATCAGGACCATTACTGCAATGATTCAATGCAAGCCAAGCCAGGTCTCATGGAACCTCATTGGGGTTGTTCAGCCTGTAGAAGAAAAGGCTCTAGGGCTGGGCACTCTAAGCTGCTAATGGGTTAGGAGCAAGCATGTGGTCAAATAATGGCTCATATTCCATACATCTTTGTTGCATGGAGCCTTTCAACACCCAGGGAAGTTATGGAACCACAGCTCTCCTCATTTCGCAGATGACAGAATTATTGTTTGATTTGTTTCTGAGAGGCACAGTCTTATTTTTCTGTGGTCAGTTGATACTCACTAGCTGCTGGTTACCAGCCAATTATGTTCTGCATGAGATCTCCTGACCTTGCACAAACTATTCTGGTCATCAAATGTTTGAGATATGCAAATTTAACGTATAGAGCCAGTGGATTATACAATGTGTTGGCTTCCATGACTATGCATGGACATGAGTGTGCACAGTACCAAGATGTACAATGCCTACTGGAGGTATAGCATTTACTGCCTGACAGAGATGAGTTTGAATGTTCCACTGAAGGATTTTGTGCCCCAGGTCTAAGTGCAACTGAACTGTCACCACAGATCTGGGATTTTTTGCCACATCTAGAATAGGAGAACAAAATAATCATCTGTTAAAGGAGTTTTCCCAGAGAGACACAGATGAAGTACAGCATGTATATACCAATGTGGGGAGAGGACTTGGTGATGGCCAGCACCACTACCAAGGGACCAGCTATCACCAGGGGATAAATATTTCTCTTCATCATTTATACTTAACATTAAAATAATCTGAAAGCTTTTGTAACACCTTTTCTCACCAGATGGCTTTTCTTTTCCTAAGATTTTCTGGCCCACACCAGTTGGTGTATCTAGAGTAGTTGAGCCTAGCTTGGACATCTGAGGCTGAGACCATGCTTGGCTCCAAAAACATCCCAAATAAGTTACCGCCCACCCCAAATTTGCCTTACTGATCACATCTGTCTTGCACATCTCGTTTTCCATGCAGTTTATTTTCATCTGACAGTTGGAGTTGCTGAGCTGTGTTGAGCAGCTGTAACACTGCAAAGAAGAACCTGCAAAAGAACAAGAGGGATTATGAGACTACATGAAAATCTCCTGAGAATGCAATTTAGGGCTTGCACTGGGAAACAAGACCATTCTTGTGGGTGCTCAGAGGAAGGTAGTACCTCTGTTACTGGGAAAACTATGTTTTTTATCCATTTTTTTGTGAAGAATAGTACACTCTCTTGAGATGAGAGCCAAGTTTTGCAGGTGCTGAAGATGTTTCAGATGTAGTCAATGCAGTAAGGGAGCAAAAAGCTCTCCATTGACTGGTCTCATCAGGCAATGAGAAGTGCTTCCCAAATGCTTGTTCCTCTGCATTTGGGATGCCTAACTCCATTCCCATCCGAAACAGGCTTTTCATGATATTCCCACCTCCTGAGCTGGGATAGAGGGACCCTCACTCCAAGAAGTAAACTGAGGTGCTGAAGTCTGTCCAAAGAAGGTCAATGAAGCTGGTGAAGGTCTTGAGCACAAGTCTTCTGAGGAGCAGCTTAGGAACCTGGGGTTATTCAGCCTGGAGAAAAGAATGCTCGGGGGAGACCTTGCTCTCTACAACTCCCTAAAAGGAGGCTGGATCCAGGTTGGTGTTCAGTCTCTTCTCCCAAGGAACAAGCAAGAAATAAGAGGAAATGGCCTCAAGTTGCACCAGGGGAGGTTTAGGTTGGACATTAGGAAGAAATTCTTCACTGAAAGGGTTGTCAAGCCCTGTCCCAGGCTGCCCAGGGTAGTGATGGAGTCCCCATCCCTGGAGTTGCTGAGGGACATGGTTTAGTGGTGACATGGCGGTGCTGGGTTAAAGGTTGGACTTAATGATCTTAAAAGGTCTCTTCCAACCAAAATGATTCTATGGTTCAATGATTGATTCTATGATGGGATGAAGTCACCAGAAGCATAGGTTGATAGTATGTGTCCACCTCCAGAGACATTAGTGTTATATCAGGTGGGCTTGTGAGATTTAGCTGAGGGATTGCCAGGTTTGGATGAAAGAAGGAAAGACCAAAGGGTGAGGGAGAGATTGATCAGGCAATTTGCAAGGTCTCTTCCAGCCCATTGTCTCAGTTTGAGTCAACTTGTGACATGTACTCTCCATCACCACCTCTCAGAAAGCAAAGGGTAACCACGGTTTTCACCTCCCTCTAAAAACCATGTTGCCATGTGTGTCCACCCCCTCACTGACATGCCACTCTATGGGGGGAGAAAATTAGTGTTGTTAACATCTGCTCTGCTGTTACATGCATCAAGCAAAAGCAGGGTAAGTATTGTAGCTTACAGGTGTCTAGCCCTGATGAAAAACAGTCCCCAGAGGAGCAAAATCATAGTGCAATTACCTGTTTCTACTGCCTACTCCTGCCCCAGGGCATCACTGGAGCCTTTCCAGTGAGAAAGTTAGTGTATATACATAGGCACTTCAACCCTATGACCACCAGGCTTGTATCATGGGTTCCTCAGGTCAATACCCTAATGCCTAAAATAGGACATAGAAAAGCCTTATTTAGAAATTAGTGTTGTTCAGACAGAGCAGGAAAAAGACATGATTTAAGGCACTTGGTCTCTGTCCAAGCTTTTCTTGTATCTTGTATAAATGACTGATTCAGTCATACAGGTAAGGAGACAAACCCCAGTTTCTCTGTAGTGCTGCTCTCTGCTCTCACATTTATCTGACTTCTAATGCAATAGAAGTCAAATTTCAGAGCATTCTGATGGAATCCAGCAGAGGAGAAGGTCTGGACAGAATTGTACAAGACCCTTCTCAGGCTATTCCTTAAGTGTCCTCTGCTGATTGAGAAACTTTTCCGCTCAGATTCCTTTCTGTTCTCTGGCAATAGGGTAAAGCTGGTTCCCAGTGAGGCTAGAAAAACCTGACAGTGTCGGAATCCCACCCATGCAGTTTATAAAATGGCACACCATGGCATTCTCTTTTTCTACCCTAGTAAAATTCTGTGCAGCATCAGAGGCTGCTTTGAAATGAAGAGGCAGAAAACAAGTGGGAACAAAATTTACCTTTGCAGAAACATTGCAATATTGATAGCCTGGCATGAAGAAAAATAATCCTTCCACCCCATTTAAAATAAACAGACAAATAACAACAACAACAACAAAAAACCAAGCCCCAAGCAAACAAACAAAACCAACCAACCAAAAAAAGACACCAAAACCAAAACCAAACAAAACCAAACAAAAAACCCCAACCCCCCCAACAACAACAACAACAACAAAACACCAAACCAAAACAAAAAACCCCAACCAAACAAAAAAACCAAACCAAACCAATCCAAACCAAACCCACCACCTCCATGCATATAATTATATGGTCTGTCTTAAATAACTTTTATTTCAATTAAATTTGGTTTTGTATAGGTTTTTTCTTTCTGGAAGCTGCTCTGCCCAGTACTAGGACCATACCACAGCACCATGGTGGGACTGTGCATTTTTTCCATGCAACACCCAGGACATCCCATCAAAAAGCAAATGTCTTTATATGACAACTGCATCAGCATTTGTTCCCTCACTTCAAAACCCCATCACAAGTCACTTTTCCTAGATGAAGATCTGCTGGAGGGGACGTGGGGCTAACTTTCCACGCTATCTTACCTGAGTCCAAGCACAGGACAGCTCCCAGCAGGAGGACAAGGAAAACCTTCATTTTGGGATATCCTCTCTCGTGCTTAATATGGGTTGTTTCCCTGTGGGACAGCTTATATACCATGGGAGGCAGCAATTGGGCATGCCCAGAAGGTTACCTTTTGAAGGTACTTGAAGTGAGGCTGCTCGCTGGACCAAGGGAGGGCTTGGTCTGTGGTGCATATTTGCATTAGGTGCCTCTCCTGTGTGACTATGACTCTTGGAGTTACCAGCAGCTCTTCTCCACCACTACACCCCCACCTTTCATCCTACCCTTGAGCAAAGTGTTTGCATGAGCGGAAAAAAGCCCCAAATTCTTTAACACAAGGCTGCCCTTATGCATTTCTCCAGAGCCAGTGAGGCTGTGTTTGCACCCTGTGAACAATGCTCTCCATCCCCATTGCTATCCTGAGTAGAGCTATTGTGTTTACATCAAGGACAAAATGTTCATTTAATAAACTTTTTCAGCTATTTATTTGCATGTGTGAGTGTCTTTGTGAAATTTTTGGCATGTGGTAGCAAGGTATTTGGGCAAATTACAATGCATTGGTCTCTTGCTGGTGTCCTGGATGCTCGTTTGCTTTTATTTGTGTGCGTTGCCTGTAGTCTAATAAAGGCCAATGGGCAATTCTATTTTTTTTATGTGCATTGAAACCAAAGGGACTTCATGATGGCTTTGCTTGGGAATGTTTTTATCTGCCACGTCTGCACTGTGGCATGCTTTGCTTTGTCTGCCAGTCTCTTGGTCTAATCTAGGTTGGGTATATTATTGACCCTTGAACTCACATCAGCATGCTCTGTAAACAATCCAGACTTGTCAAAGAAATGTCACTTCTCATCACAGACAAGAGTGAGTTCAGCCACATTCCAAACTGAATGGCAAATGTTTGCTTTGGTGGGTTGATTGGAGACCTCTCCCATCCCTTCCATCCTTTGACTACTTCTCAGCAAATGCTGGTGTAAAAGAAAAGAGGCTTTTCTGCTAAATTCATTTTTTCTGTGGTTTCTTGCTTTATTTAGGTTTCTTAAATCTCAGGAACATTGCACGTGGCAGTAACCACCTGCAGGGACTTGTTCTTATGCAGTTTAGTTCTTAGGGCACCCATCACTTCTTCAAATTGAGAATGTGCTGGCATGCCAGTGGATCATTGCTCTCCATCAGTGGCTATGGGATGACTTATGAAAGGTCAGCTGGCTTAAGTCTGCTAAAGTTAATGACACTGTCCTGATTTACACCTGTAGGGAACCTGGTGCAAGGAGTGATGTTGAAAACCTTGTTTCCTCTGTGGGCATCTTAACTGCTTCCCTTGGACTCTTGAACATCTGTTTAAAAAAGAAAGAAAAACAACTAGCCAATCCAGCACCTTCTTTCTATGTCTATTAACATTTGATTTGTCATATCTCTACAGACCATCACATTTGCAGCCAACTTTTATGGAATAGATGGATTAAAAAAAAAATAGTGGCAACATGTTCTCAGACTCTGGTGCTCCTTATTTAGATGTATTTAAGACTATTTTTCTTTTTTAATCCCTTATGATTGTCCCTCTGGGGTTTGGTTCCTTGTGTTAGGGAAGAATAGGGCCAAGGGGAAAATATAACCTGCTCACCCCATCAAATCCACCAAGATCTTGAATTTCAAACAGTTCATCGATAAGCAAGAGGGAGAGAGCTCTTTTCATCCTTAGCAGCCTGATGTGGTTCTGAACTCTCCTAGTACTATTCTATGTTTTTATTCTTTCTTTTCTTTTCTTTTCTTTTCTTTTCTTTTCTTTTCTTTTCTTTTCTTTTCTTTTCTTTTCTTTTCTTTTC
>JANHGN010019070.1:34252-54156 GCA_024605025.1 Megaceryle maxima | reverse complement strand
TTTAAATAAGTATTCTGTCTTAAATTATGTTATATAAAGTAGACAAACATGGATAATACTGTTCTAAGATGTATGCTGCTATTAAGGTCTTTTATATTAAAATTGAGCAAAGTTGATGTGTTTTTCATTCAGAAAAAAAAAAAAATGTGTTGTTTAAAATGTCTTCAGAAAGTATTTTAGTTTAACTACTGATCTTTTTGGGGTCTTGAATCTTAAAAAAAAGGACCCTGTCGAAGCCGAGGAAAGTGGAACGCAGGGAAAATTGGTGGAAGCACTCAGGCAAATGAGAATTAATCATAGGGGGAACTACCGCCACCTCCTGGAAGAGATGCTGACTAGTTACAGGCTAGCTAAGATGCAGGGAGAAGAGTGCACTGCTGAATCAGCTGCAGCATCTACTTCAGATACTCATGCTGGACCCAGTGACCCCGTACCAGACACCCATACAGAATCTGGGAATCACCTTGCTGAAACACAGAGCTCAAATGAAGATTCAGGGATGAGTGAGAAACAGACATAATGTTTTGCATAGCGGATTTAACGCTTTGCTTCACTTGGCGTATTTTCCTTTGTTTATATCTCAACATTTATCACTTCTATCCTAGAAGTCTGTTTGTTTTTACTTTAGTTATTTGTACAGATTGTTTATACAAAGCTCTTTTTTCCCTAGAGGTTCAACTACAATATTATAGTAATTGCATCTTATGTTGTGTAGCAATCAGTTAACTGCTCGTTTGACATCTTGATTTTTTTTTTAAATCCTGTGATACCAACAATAGCAACGTAATATGCTAATGCAAAAATAGATTCTAAAACTTTTTCTTTTAAGTGCGTTCTTGAATGATAATTTTGATGGTATATATTTGCTAATTGTAAAGTAATTTGCATCTTAATTGTATCTTTCATGCTAATTAATCAATCATATAAAATCTCTAGTCCTTTTTTCCCCTAGAATCATATACTGTGTGTTTGTATTCAAATTGTATATAGTTTTTATTACAACTAAATTGCTAAAGCTATTATGATTTAGATTTGTTATTCTTCATGAAATGTTTGGGGTTTTTTCCAATTTAGATTGTATCCACTGTTCATCATAAATAGTGGGTTTTTTCCTAGACAACTTATTATTTCTCAGCTTGTCACATAACATACATCCAGAAATTAAAATGTACTTAGATTTAGTACCTAGTGTCAAGTTCTAAGGATTTGTGTTTAAGTGAAAATAAAGAATATGCTGTGGAATAATATCTGTATGCATATTGACTCTTTTAAGCAAGTAATAAACTTTCTTTTGAAATGCTATCGTTCTGACATGACTTGAAACTTTTCATAGCTTCTGATATTGACACATGATATTCATTAGTTTCTACAGATAATTTTGGGAATTTTGGTTTTGGCACATTCATCATAATCCCCTAATTGGACAATGTTTCTCAGATTCAGGTTATGATTATCAACCATATAAATTAATAAACTGGCTATTATACCTAAGTTTACCTTCTATCAAATATTTTCTGTGTCCTTTGCTGTACAACACATGTATGTATTATAGATCAGTGATAATACTGGGAATTCAACTGTGGTGGTAACTCATGTGGATAAGAAGTTAAATGTGGAATTCTTGTGTCTGTGGCGAATCCCTAATATAACACACAAAAAATATCATTGTTCAGAATAGGTACAAATTTCACTGCCTTAAAAAAGAGCCTGTGGGAATTTCTTGTAGACCAGAAACACCTGAAGAGATGAGTTCGGTAGTATTTTATATAGGTTTGGTTTTTTTACAGTCCCTAGATGCAGTGTCAGTCTTAGATAATACTTGGGTTTAAGTCTTTTTGCTGTAATAACTGTACTGAGTTCATGTTTTCTACAAGTAAATTCCCTCATGAAGTTGAGGAACAGATAATGTTTGTGGAAGTGGACAGGTATGGAAAAAAGAGAAAATGTCATCTGTCTTACAGTAGTGTTCTACTTAATTATGCCACTGAAATCCAAAGCGCAGCAAAATGTTTTCATTTGTACTGATGAGTAGTAATATTTCTCCTCTTCTTTTCCTGTAGGGTGCTGGAGATCTAGAAGATCCGTGGTAGCCTTACAAATCTACTAAAATGCTTTTGATTCTGAAAGGGGGGAAAAAAACAAAACAAACTTTAAAATCTGTTTTCTTCAATACAAGGGAAAAATTCTGGTGGATTTCCAACATTTTGTGAAATGGGCAGAAAGATATTAGAATTTTCCATCATTTGTTAATTTCTGTGTTTTCTGATATTGCCACTCTTAGCATTGCCTGTACTACAGTATTTTTACTAGCCTCAGGCATACTGATTACATCTGTAATGAACTTTGTCCCTAAGAAGGAAGGAAGGAGGAATGATTCTCTCAGCAGATCGGTCTATGTACCTGAGGTGCATGGGATTGTAGGTGTACTCTGAAGATACACTGTGGCTAAATGAAATGTGCAACACACGCATAAGAGAGCATGAGTAATTGGTTGAGACATTACTTCACTTTACCGAGTTGGAAGGCTTTGCAGCTCTGTGGCTTGGAAGTAATTTCAATTGGGCAATATGCTATCAGATGTGTTTTGGGTTTGGGTTTTTTTTTTGTAATTTTCCAGTTTTACCTGTATTACCAGACCGTTAGGTTTCCCTGCGATGTCCAAATTGTGATACGTTGCCTACTGCTTGCTTGAAGATTAAGTGTATTTGGCATAATATATGAAGATTCTAGGCATCTAAAAACAGTAAGAATTTTACGCATGTGTACAACACACCCTTTGAAAACTCTTGCTAGAGAAAATCTTTTAAAACCAAACTGATGAATTTATAGTTGGTAGTGACTTGCTTTGACATCTCTCACAGCTGCAGGTTTTTTTAAATGCTGAAAATTTGCCTTTATTATAATGTAAATTTTTTTTCTATATGTGGTTTTCTATAGTTTTTGATTTTATTTTTTTCAGCTTAAGATGCAGACATAAGTCTTGTGTAATATGGATATAATTTTTAATTGTTTGCATTATTTCAAAGTTCAAATTATCACTTTGAGATTGCTATAAATACACTTAAAATTATCTATTTTAAATTAAGAAAATATTAGAGATATTTTCATGGGTTCAATGACCTTTCATTTTATAAGCAATGGGCATGGTACAGAGTGGCTGTCACGTAAGGTACTTGAAGATTCTTAGTTTAATTCTATTTTTGCAATAACCTTGACTTTTTTTCTGACTTCTTTGAGTTGTGCATGTAATGAGTCCAGTAAATGCTGAAAACGGGGAAGAGTAAAGTATTTATCTAAAATAAAAGCTATTGGGGAGGGGAAACAATGAATGTATCCATCTGTACATGATTTACATGCTGTGGATGCCTTTGTAAACATTTTCCTATTTGTTTAAACTGTGTTTCAGCGAGGATGTAGTTGCCCTTGTGTGTAGTTTTAAGCTAATGACAGTCATCAACTGGTTTGTGTGAAATGGAATTCATGGTATTTTTCTGTAACTTTATCCCCATGGTGAGTCTGTAAAAACCACACGCTCTTTCATACTGGTGCCGAAGGCCAGCTTTCCCAATCATTTTGATTCACTGTGTATCTAATTTTTTTTTTTTTTTGGTCTAGAGAGGATTATTGCCACAGTATATTTTATTTATTCATTAGATTTTAGCCTTGTAAGTTAAAGTGTTCTAAATGATAATGTTAACAGGTATTTGTCCCTTTACTGTTTTTTTGGGGGTTGTTAAAAGATAGGGAATGAAGAATGCAAAATGGTTTATTGTTCAGACTGTCCGCTCTGGTCCAACCCTGTACTGATAGTACCTTCCCAGTATGATATTGTGATGTTTCATACAATACAGTGAACATAACCAACTTGTTATCTTCAATAAAGGATTGCTAAAACAGTGTGATATGCTTTATATTTTCTTGAGAAGAATTTATCAAGATGATGTAATTGTTCTCTATAAACAGATAACCAGAACAGATGTATGAGGGGTTTCCTAGCGATGGGTTTGTGTTTGTTCCACATCAAATGTGACTCTCTGTCACACTGAGCCAAAAGGCTCGAAGTGGGCTTCTCTTTGGGAGACAAGAGTACAAACAACATTTAAAGCTTCTAGGACAAATCCATACCAAGGAGTGAGTCACATTCCATCATTAGGAGAGCATTCTTTTAAAGCCTAAAAATTCAAATTAAAATGTACTTTTTAGTAAATTAATTTCTTGGAAGTTTTTTTAGAGATCTGAGGTTAGACCTATACTGTTTTACTATTGTAGTCTATGTTAACACGTGTGTTAAAACTGCTATGGATTTTTTTTAAGTTAATGAAATCCTGTATATTACTGATACCTGCATGGTAATAACCTTTCTGAATACTTAAGTGTTACTGTGGAATGAGTGTATTGAACTTTTTTGTTGGATTTGCTTGTACAGCATAGCCTCTGCATGCTTTCTTCAGGAACTGAAATTTTAATACCTTATTCTGCTTCTGAGGATTTTTGTACTCCATGGACTCCAGTCCTCCTGTACATACTTAAATCTGTAGCGTTTTTTATGTAATATAGATAGTGTTCCTGAAATAAAAGGGTTTATGTTTTTACTGTATAGAAATAAATCACCTCTGTTTTCAAAGAGCAGGAACATAGCTTGCACAACCCCAACAAAATGTAAATTGAGCCATCTCTTTTCTTCTGAATTCTGAATTCTTCTGAATTTTCTTCTCCCTTCCATTCATTAAGTCACTCGGTTCTGAATTCTAATCATGTTTTTAGTTTTATGAAAATACTGTTTAGATTTCACAAGCTGGGGGTGGGGGGATGACGACACAAAAAACCCACCCTAGAATACACTGTAGTGTGAGATGTCTGCAACTTTGATTAAAAAGTTGACCTAAAAAATCGTAGAAATGTTGGGGTTGGAAGGGACCTCTAGAGGTCATCTAATCCAACCCCCCCCCTCCTGAGAGCAGAGACAGCTTCAATTAAAGCAGGTTGCTCAGAGCCTCATCAAGCCCCACCTTGAATGTCTCCAGGGATGGGGCATCACCTATCTCCCTGGGTAACCTCTTCCACTGCTCCACTACTGTCATGATAAACTTCTTCTGTACATCTAGTCTATTTCTACTCTTTTTCTAATTTAAAACTATTGCCCCTCATCTTTTCACTACAGGCCTTTGTGAGTCTCCTCCAAGCTGAACAACCCCAGCTCCCTCCGCCCTCTCCTAAGACTTTCCCTCCAGTCCCTTCACCAGCCTCGTCGCTCTAGCTGGCTACTAGTGGCTAGGTAGCTGTCATGGTTTAGGGTCAGGGGGGCTCCTTAGACCTCTAACAGATGCTCTGTTAACCCCCCTCCCTCCCCAAAGGGGAAGAGTAAGGGAATAAGCGAGAGAGACTTAGTGATTAGAAAAAGAAATGAGAACAGCTTTAAGGAGAATAATAATACTAATAAAACTAGAATATTTACAGATATATACCAAGCCAGTATCAAACCCCACCCCCCAATGGTAATTACATCACTGTCATTACTGATGCTGTGGAGCAGGCACCAGAGGAGTCCCCGACTGGGCCCCACAGCAAACAGGAGCTGGATTTGGGTACTGGATCCTTGGTAGTAACTCTAACCATGGGCTGTTATCACTGCCAGCAGCAGGCACTGTCTGTGAAAAGAGGCTGCTAACTTCAGACAGTGCCGTTAGTTAGAAGAACTGAGCTGAAAAGTAAAATCACTGAACAGAACCAGCTCTGTTCTCACTCCGACCATGACAGTAGCCTCTTGGTATCTTGTAGAGTTAAGTCAACCACTTCATCTGTGAGATTTCTTATAATGTCCGGCATAAGCACTGGCTTAAATCTTAACAAGTAGAATTGGCCCCAGAAAACCAGTCATTTATCTTTGTCACTTTAAAGGCTCATATTGGTAATCAAAATTACCAATTAGAGATTAGTTACAGCATTGAACCAAGCTTTAGTGGGCTATTTTTTAATTCTGAGAGATGAAGCAAAAAGCAATGCTGCCTAACATGAGGTATCAGGTCTAGTCTGGAAAAAAAAAAAAAGAAAAAGGCCACAGGGCCAAGCAGTTGCCAACTGTTTTGGGTTTTGTTGGGCTAAAAGCAAACTTAAAGATTGTGTACTGAAAGCATGTCACTTTAATATCTTTATAGTAGTTTTTTACATCTAAAATAAAAATGAAGTTAGAGGGAGGTAGCTCCACTTGTGCAGGTGAGCAACGGCATGGTATGCTTCCAGGGATGGAGACAGTGTGACAAAACTACAAGAAAATACCCAAGTTGCTGAAACTTTTGCAGTATAAGCCAGGTAAGCATGCAATTTATGCAGTTAAAACTCCACCTGGGGTCTTGCGTGGCTGTGTAACCCCTTTCTCTGTGTACCCGTCTGATCTTGTCCTGCCCATGTTTATTTAGTCTGTTACTCTACAGATCTGACATGGCTATATTTTGCTTGTACTGTCTTACATTCCTACCTAATTGCTTCCCTGTTGATCAAAAGACAAGTACTTCTTGCACTGTAGTATGAATGTGGCTCCTTTCTGTTTGAGGTCATCTCTCATTTCCACCATTCCCTTTGGTGCGTGCTTAATCAGTGCTGCTGTGCTTTGCTCTTTTTACATCTGGAGGGTCACGTTCCCCCAGATACCTTATTTTTCCTCTTCTAAAACCTTCTTTAAGCTTTCTTTTGCTGTGATGCCTGGATTTAGAGACTGATTATTGAGAACTTCCTCCATTGATGAGTACTTCTCGCTTGTGTCCTTGACTGCCCTTATTTGTCTGTATGCAGCTTGACTAGGAACGTCCAACAGAAAAAACTTTGCTGTACTGTTCTGTGATTACCGACCAAGAATTAACATTAGCTAGTGATTGCATCAACACCTGCTTTTAAAACTTGGCAAAGACTGTGAAGGAGTCGATTCATGAAGATGTGCTTTTGTAGGACAAAAAGTCTGGTAATCTTTCTGTGAAAGCAGCTTACTCTCCCTGTTAAGCGAAGAAAAGCACTTTAGTAGGAAGATGCATTCTGAAGACTTGTGGCAACCAACTGAAACAGTGTTGTTGGAAATAATGTTTTCTGTTGTGTTTAAATTGTTTTAGAAATTACTGTTACCCTGCTTTTCTGATTTTTCAGACTTTTGGAATTTTAAGGTGAATAATGGGAAAATTGAGGCTATGTTATAATGGTGTTTCATGTTCTAAGGACCATATATTTGACCTTTAAAAAAGTTGGAAATAATCCAATTCCTGAGTCGTCTTATGATGATCTTGGAAGTTCATCTGGTCTATAAATATAGAAATACTTACATTTCTGGCCTTTTCCAGGCAGCTTTTGGATTCTGTCAGGTAGTTACAGTATGTTTTCAAACAAGCATTTTTCAGAGAATGTCAGAAAATGACCAAATGGAATCTACTTTTATCACTTTGAAAGAGCTATAAAGCTTAAGTGAAAAAAAATGGACAGAAATTCATTGAATGAAAATTCTATGTCTTGATAGATACGACACTACTTTCAGTAGTTAATGTCCAGAACTTAGAAAGGGTACCTAAAAATATTTGGGTATGTTATATTCCTTGCAAGAGTATTAATATCTGAGAGAAAAAATACTGTGTTTTTTTGAAAAATGTGCTAAAAGAGAAACTGGTAAAAACACACCTCTCTACACTGATGTCTTTTTACTACGGAGTGGGGGGGAGGGTATGAGAACAATAGTTTAATATTTTGAAGTCAGATGAAAACTTTGATTGCATTAATGAAAATATATTTCCTGTTTTTGTAAGGACACTTTTTAATACCATCCCCATCGAATTCAGTCTGTGAACACTGTTTTTGTTTTGACAGGTCACTTACTTGCAAAAAGGTGGATGTCTGCTTAATCGTGAGCAAATAATCTACAGCATTTAGTTTGTGGTTTTTAGCAGAAACTGGAGAATGTGCTCAGAGGTATTCTGTTGATCCTTTACATAGTGGTCATCTTCAGTTCTTAAACACATAGAAGTTTAATAGTGCAATTAGGTTTTTGTCACGAGTATGTAAAGCAGATGTTTTTTTTCCTAGTGTGTTTAAAATAAATACATTTTTAAAATGCAGTTTTGGGAGCAGGAATTTGAGAAATCAAACCAAAATACTTTTCCAGCTTGCCTAAATCTGCATTTAATTTGGAAGGATATAGTTGTAGGAAATACTCTGTTAATGCAAATAATGTGTGAGGTGATTAGAAGTGTGGTGCTTTACACCAACTTCACTCTACTTCTAGTCATGGAGAAAATTTTACATGGTAAAAGATATTTTAAATCAATCTCATTCCTACTTGTCCTTACCTTAAAACCATTTAGCAAGTTCCATACTGTTGTTTCAGAGATTACAATTATTGCACTTAACTTTCCACTCAGTTTATGGGGAATGGGGGAAGGGAACTGAGAGATCCAAGTGTGAGTAATTGCAGCAACTATTTTTGCACGCAGTTACGTTTTAAGTGCTGCTTCTGTGAACTGAGTGAAAAGAAAACTAAAATTTTATCTTCTAGATATAACTTCTAATATGGTCTTAACAGCCTATGTGCTTTGAAAAACATTAGCTAAAAGCTTTTAAAGGAAATTAAGAAAAAGGAGGAGAAAAAAAAATGTGCTAAATGGGTTTTGTGTTATCACTGACTTAAAGATGTTGTACATCTGTCTCTTAAATGCAAACTGTTCTGAGTGGATCAGAGTCCTGCTGGTACTACAGACTCCTAGACAGCATGGCAGAGCTAAAAGCATGAGAACTGTAAGAGAGTGCCTCATACAATGAAGGATAGATGCTTGCTTTAATCATCCTTGGAAGTGGGCAGATTGGGTATGTGTGGTACTTGTCACTCCACTATTTGAGTGATGGGGACAGGAGGTCTGGGGTTTACACGCAATAAGTAAATAATTGCTGAATGTGGTGTTCAATTTTTCTCTGGTTCACTAGCATAAACAAGCTGGAACTGTTTTATGCAGATACATAATGTGTGAGATACGGCACCTGAAGAGCCCTCACAGTTCAGTGGATTCATTAAGTTCAGAATGGAAAGTCTGGTGTTCACTGCAGGCGATGCTTTCTTCACCAAGCAACGCTTTCACCTTGATAACTGGATCCTTGAATGCCAGGCAATTCTCAGACAAAACTTACTGTAGGTGGTGCTTAGAGGTTAGTACTTGGAATTTGGGATTTTTTGCAGTTCTTATAATTTATGGCAAGTGAGAATTGTCTTCAGTTGCAGTCTTCCAATTTTCTTTTGTCTTTCAATTTTCAGTCTTTGTAAGATCAGGTTAATGTGAAATTTAAGTTCTGCTACCTGTGTCCACACTGAATGGTAAAAGTGGCTTGGAAATGGCTTCTTACAGTAGTGAAATGTTTCCTTGGTGCAGGGTCTGGTTTGTGCTGGCCAGAGAGGCCTTTCCTTGAATATAAAACTTTTTGGGTTTGTTTTTTGTTGATTTTGTTTGGGCTTTTTTGTCTGTTTAGTTTGGTTTTGTTTGTGTGGAAGGGGGGTTTCCACACTCACTCGCATTCAGCTGGATGTTGATCAGATCCAGTTGCTGGACTGTTAAGAGCTGATGTAGGATCAATGAACTGTTCATCACAAATAGACATTGTAAAAGCTTTGGGATGCAGTACTACAGAGGAGTGAAGCTTTCTTTACAAAGACTGGAGATTTCTGATCTGAACCTAGCTCTTTCAGCAGGAAATTCTTTCAGGGGAGCACAGCCTGAGTAGGTTTGATCATGAAATGCCTGATGTGGATCTGATATATGAGAAAAAGCAAATTAGTTGTAGGAAGCCCTATTTGAATGCACTGATAGAGACAGGGAAGGAGTAAACTCATTATTCGAAGTTCTGGTGAAGCTTGTGTCATTCCTGCAGGTGGGGAAACTGAAGCACTGTGAAAAGCAGCACAGCTTGTATATAATATGGAGAAGTTGTGATCATGGGCTGTCAGCCGTGCTGTTAGGGGCACATCACAATAGTCCTTGCCTGACAGCTCCTCCCTGAAAATCCTGTCATCCTTCCTTAACAGACCATATCTCTCTCCTCAATTACTACTCAGTGAATGGAAATTGTTGGCAGAGATAAGCTGCAGCAAGGATAGATGTATCTTGAGATGGGGTGCCGTGTCTTGGGAACCCAAAGGGTAGATGTTGTGGCAATGCAGTACAATGACATTTTATCTTCGAGTTTCTGCTTGGGCTGCCTGGCTGTGTGCTCCGTGTGTTCTGAATTTCCCATTTCAGACATATTTCAATCACACCAAGTCACTCTTAAGTTCATAGCCATCAAAACTTCAGCAGAAGTCTTTCAGGACTGAATATCCCAGGTCATGCAAGAGTAAAAATCAAGGTCTGGGTCACTCGGTGCAAAGGTTTTAATGATTACGCTAGGAAAGAAAATTCTTGGATAGTTGTCATCCTCTAGGTCAGGAGTGTGATGGACGAATGCTGTAAAGGGAAGGGTGGTAACAGTGTAAACCGAGAATGGTGGAGTTGCGCGAGTGAGCTTCCTCCTGGAGGAAGATGGAGTTAAAGTTTTTGTGTGGATGTGTGACAGTGTAGAGTTTGTCCCTCTGTAAGGGAGGGCGTTCAGGAGTCAACTCTGCGTGCTGCTGTTCTTGCAGCTATGATAACAGCAAGGATTAGAAGATAATTATTTTCATTAAAAATACTGGGAGAAGCCAAACCTGCTGTTCACCCAGAGGGTGCAGGGGCCAGGTGCCTCCTTCCCATGAAATGTCATGTGAGCCAAGCAGTAGCTAATTACAGCATTTATAATGCCATTAACCTTTAATCGCATAGTCCATTAGTGGAATGAGAGCATTAAAAAAAATAACAAAAAACCCTGCCAAACCATGCCATGGTGTCCTATGCAATCACATTTTGCCACCACTCAGGACTTCAGGCTGGAGGTGGAAACCCCATGCATACTCAGGGATGCCCAGGGTAAAAGATACTGTGTTGGAAACTCGCTCCTCCAGAGCATCTCTTTCTTGTTGGCTGCCCTTCATGTCAAGGGAGGACTTTATTACTGCTGAGCAAAACATAGCTTAAAAGGTCAGATTATCCATCGGTCTTCTGCAAGCCACTGAGGAAAAACTGACAGCCAGTCTTTGTCTCTTTACCTGTGTATAAAGCTGGCCCTGATTCTGTGAATACTGAGGTTCTATTTAGAGGTAAAGTGAGTTATTGTCAGACCAGTTCCAGTGGTAACAAACCGCTTAATGAAAAAGCATTAAGCAAGAGAACTTTTTAACAATAAACATCTTCCTACACTTAGCACATTAGGGTGTTTAATCCCCTCTCTGTATGGTTTTTGGTGTAATATGTGTGGTATCAAGTAACTGGCAAGCTACTTGGCATTTGTATAGCATCAAACAACAGACTGCTTAGCCAGCCAGTGCATCGAAATAATTATATATAAGAAATACTTGTGGAAGTTAACCCCTCCATCTTACCGAAATAACCATGGCAATCTGTGTGGAGATAGCAGCTATTGCTGCCCACACACCTTTTGATTTTGTTTCCCTAGCAAACCCTGAGGTAAACAGAGTTAACTGGCACAGAATACAAAATGTTTTCTTTGCTATTTAATGCTTTTTCAGTGGATTCTACTAATGCAGTTGCATTGGCTAGTTACTCCTGATAAATTATTATATTTATCAGGAGGGAACTATTCCAGAATTGCTTGAGAGCAAGCCAAAAGTATAATGCCTGCATACATAAAAGACATTTTGAAAGGAAAAAGTTAAATCTCAGTGGGAAATGTTGGTGATCTGCCTCTCTTAAGATGAAGTTTGCAGTTTCCCATTATCCAATAATTCTAAGGTGAACAACTCCTCAAGACAAGGATCCTAAAAGAAGCAAAAAAACATCAGTCTGTAATAAAAATACCTGTGTTGTTTTATTTTTAGTTTGAGGAAAAATGTAGGGGTAGTACTAGGTTCTTGGGCTTCTTTAGGTTCTGTAGTAGCTGATCATCCAGACCTATTTTAAGCTCTTGGCTGTGTTTTTCCTCCAGGTTTTCTAGAATAATATTTTGTATTCAAGGTCCAGATGTCCACCTTAAGCATACCTGTCTTCTGCTAGTACCTGCTTGTGCTTCAGGTCTTGCATAGCAACATGGACTTGATCTGAAATACAGTTGAAGTCTGACTCTAAAAAAATGTGTGTGCACCAAGACAGCTACTTGGAAGTTTCCAGGATGGTTTCTGTTCTGGTTTAACCTTAAAATAGAGTGTTTCCCTGTATCTTTGCATGCCCTGTAGCCACTGGAGGAAGGTTGAGGTAGTGCACATGGATTCATCTACAGATGTTGCCCCCAGCTCCTGCATGCTACATTAATCTACTACAGCAGCATAATCCTCCTCTTTTCAGCCAGACGCTTGGCAACTAAGACACATTCTGTCCTACTTAAGGTATAAATAAACCTTTAATGTTACTTGGGGATTACATTAGGACAAGAGGAGCTCTTTTGAAGACACAATTCCTGCACAGCAGGGCTTGCAGACAAGGCCTTGGCCATTGCATTCCTGCAAGATGTTCAAGGAAGGGGAAACCGGCAGTTTCCCAACCACACACACATAGAGCAATGGCAGCTTCTGACTACCAAAATACAGAATTGGCCTTTATAAGTTGTAAGAAGTATGTGTATGAAGTGCACATGTCCATGCAGGCAGTTATCACTGTTAAGTTTACTGGCTTAAAGAAAAGAGGGGGCTTGAATGAGTTTAAACAGTGTTTTGGGTGGTAGTGATGTAGTATTTGGGTGAAGTGGGGTTAGGTCCCATATCCTCCAGAGACTTCATGCATGACGGGGGGTAAGCTGTCAGCAAAATTTAAACCCTTTCCCCACCTTTGATTCCAGCAGCATTTGTGGGTATGAGACCTAACTGTTTTCTGCCCATGCAAGTGAAGTGATAGGACTTTGTAAGGGATGAACAGGAATGTACTAAAAAGAATGTGAGATAAAAAGGCTATGATTTGACTGAAGAGTTGCTTGGTCTAGTGGTTGTGCTTTATGTCCTAGTCCCTCTCCTGTGTGTCCTTTTCCTCCTCCTTGTGCTGGCCTGGCTGAAGCATTAGTGTGGTCTCATAGGGATTATGCAGATTAGGGATAGACCTGTCTGAAGAATGAAATTTTTTTTTATTTTTATTTTTTTCAGACAAATCTGTTTCCCCATTTGGTTCACTACACAGCTGCCTGAATACTTCACTTGGCATGAGGCAGGGGCAATGTAAGGCAGGAGCAAGCTGTCAGGGCTATGAGTTGGTTAAATGAGCACTAAATGGCTGGTGAATTAGACACAAACCTGCAACTTCACTCATGATCATGTAGCATTGAGCAGCTATTTGTAAATTATATTTCTATTTGACAGTGATGTACCAGAGATGCTTTCTGGGACTTGCAGAAGTGCTGATCTGTGTCTCCGGTATGTAAATGCTCTGATACCCACCTTCTCTGTGTGTGCCCATACTGCAAAATAATAAACGTGAAGATCCTCAAATGTGGGCTTCATTTGTCAAAAGAGATGCTGATGGTGACTTGTGGCAAGTTCTGCACACTGCAGTCATGGTGTGGTACCGAGCAGACTGACAGCGCGAATGGCCTTAGCTCTCTGGGCTCGTGTCAGGTGTGAGAGGAATGGAGAAAGGAAAAAGAAGCACTACAATCTGATTAAGATGTCACTGTTAATGCTTTGCTGTTTTGTCACGCAGTTGTCTTCTAGCATGAATACGTTCTTTGTATTTTTTACAAATGAAGGGAGGTTGTTCCCAGTTCTTGTTAGTCTGGTAAGAAAGACTTGGAATGGAGCAGGGTGGTGTCTAGCCCTATTAGATAAAATACATTCCCAGCCATAGCATTGTAAGAGTAAACAAAAAGCAAATAAGAAAGAAAACAGCATGGCTACTTGGGTAACTACTGTACAATCTGCTTGTAGTGTTACTCCTAGTTGACTTTTTTTCAGTGACTGTCCTTCAAGTTTGGGGTGTTTTTTGTTTTGTTTTGGTTCGTTGGTTTTTTTTTTAAACATACTATTTACCTCTCTAAACACTGCAGCAGGAGCCAAGCCCTATCTTACAGGCATTGTTATTGCAGACTGTTCTGATCTGAGGGACTTGCCTTTGTTCTTGAGGTTTTTGAAGGGTCAGACGTTGTTAGGGGGAGGGAGCAGTGCAGAGGCACAGAATACTTATTTTGATAGACAGACAGACAGACTGACATGTATTCTCAACTCTGATTCTGTGTTGTGGCAGCCCCACAATTTAGGAAATACTTTTATGCTCTAGGGAAAAATGGGCAAAACAACCAACCAGAAAAGCGCAAGCAAACTAAACCCACTCACCCTCAGCTGAGGGTGCTGGGGTCTGTTCCTGGACTTTCCCAGCCTCCCCACTGAGCCCTTTCTGTGTCCAGCATCCCAAGTCCTGTTGGCTCAGCTGACCCACACTTCCATGGCAGAGGGCTGAGCTTCGGTTGTCCTTTGCTCTTGCCTGTGATTTGCTTTGCTTTCTGCTGTGCTTGGATTCTTCAGGGAGCTTTTGTGTAGAGCAGGAAGCCTTGGGTGTGTTTAAACATCTGAGTCTGGGGATAAAAAGCAAGGTGAGAAGCACTAAGTTTTGGAGGTGTATATGATGCAATCTAAAAATTTTTCTGTATTTACACATTTCCTCTTTAAATCAGAAATTAAATAATTGAAATTAAACCACTGAAATACAGGGATTGGGGAGCAGTTGGAACTGAGCCAAATACAGGCATATACCTTGAGTGTAATGTGCCTGCCTGGAAACTTTTACCACTTATTAAGACTGCAAAGTCATTAGGTGGGAGCCTGTTTCAAATACAGTCCCACTTCTGAATTTCCCATCAATACTAAATTACAGGCACTGAAATGACAATGATTACCTCAAATGTTCTGGCAACTGCCTGACTCTGCATAGGCTGAGGTTGCTCCCAGGCACTGCTGTGAGGAAGAGAAGGATTAAAACTGTCAGAAAAATACCTCTTCTTAGCTCAGCTATTGAAAAAATAACACATTTTTTAAATCATTTGAATATTACACGATGGATTCTATTTTTTTTTTCTTCAGTTATTCAATTATAAACTTCTGTGGTTTGAGGCAAACATAAGTACTTTTTTGAGGTCAAAATCAACCTTTTTTTTTTCCCCACTGCAGTTGCCCAGGGGAGTTTCTCTGGGACCCTGACCCCAGGGTTGTGAGCAGGTGTTTGCTTTTACAGGTGATAAGGCAGCTCTTTTGCAAATGTATATTGCTTTGCCTTTCCTTTGGTATGCCTGGCTCGAGGGGGTGTCTTGGCCGATGGGGGCTACTTGGCTTCAGGGCAGCTGGGGCTTAGGGCACACAGATGTGTAAACCTGTGCATGCTTGTGCAGACTTTGGGCAATGCTTTTTCCTGGTTAGAGTGAGAGAATGGGGAGAAAGAGGGAGAAAGGAAAACTCACTTTCCTTTAAAAAAGATATAAAATTTTAATAGGGTGTAGTGTTTTTTACCGAGTTTTGCTTGTGTCTGTACAGAGCTATCCTGTCCTCACCCTGAGAGCTCTGGGTGTAGCAACCTGTCACATGCTGTGAATCGCAGGATTGGTATGTGCCTTATCAATGGTACTGCTTAAGATTTGTGGGTGGGCTGGGTTGGGTTAGCTGGGGGGGCGGGAACATTGGGTGTTTTTCTAAGCTGTGAGAAACAGGCCTTTGTATCTTTTCTTCTTAGTGTTTGTTGTTGCTTTTGGGCCAGAAGTTGTCAACACCTCATTCTCTTTCTGTCCATGTTCAAATTACTCATTAATGCTCAGCCTGCTTTGGGCAGGGAAAACCATGATCAGTCTGGAAAGCTGCATATTTACAAAGTCTTCTAATAGTAAAGCCTCCCAAATTTTGCCCAGCTGCCAAAAGGAAGAGAAGTTTGGTGTACTGGGGAAAACAACAGTAAATACCGCTCTGCTCAGCTGGTAGGAGCAATAGGTTTACCTTCCTGGAAGACTGTGCTTTCTTGTAGCATTTTGTTATCTTTCTGAAGATGCCTATTATGCAAAGGAGCTGGAGTACTTTGTCCTTTTTGTCTTTTTGAACTTTGACCAGTTGGTCAAGATTGATTATAAACCCAGATGCTAATTACGCTGCTTCTCATTTCACTGAACAAAGGTGTTTGGCAACACTTCCTTGCTGTGGCCGGAGTCTTCAGGACAAGATCCATGAAGTAAAATGGTTGAGGAGGAGGCTAAGAGCTTACCTATGGAGCTGAGCGAGAAGGAAGGTGTGGAGAACAACGGATTTGTTCAAAATGAGGCCTTTGATGACAAGGAGACCGATACCAGTAGCCAAGAAGAAATACCCAAAACATGCGCAGTTGATGTGGACGCAGTGGCTGTGGAGGAGACAGCCTTGAAGCCCTATGCGGGGATGCCAAAGGAAGTCTTGCTGAAGTTCTCCAGCCAAGCCCGATACAGAGTCACCAGGGAGATTCTTTTCTGGCTCATAATTGCTGCTGCTGTCATCCTTGTGTGCGCTACAATTGCAATTATTGCTCTCTCCCCAAAGTGCCTTGACTGGTGGCAGGCTAGTCCCGTTTATCAGATCTACCCTCGTTCCTTCAAGGACAGTGATATGGATGGGAACGGGGATCTGAAAGGTGGGTGAATTTCCATTCTTTGTATGCGCCGAGCTGTGTAGCATTTGTCTTTGGATATATGTGCATGTGTGTATGTATACATATACATTACAACTAAAAAAGAAATATCATACAGTCCTTTAGAGAAAGACACCCTAATGGAGAAGGGAAGACAAGTTGTCTGACTCATGATTAATGGCAACTCGCATTGTCAGCAATAAATCTGGGAGTTGCGTACTCAAGTTGCAAAGTATAAGCCTAAAGTGAGAACTGATGTTTAGAAGTGGGGCTGAGAGCAGCAGCACAACTGCTGTCAGAGCAGAATAACTCCACAAAACAGGTCAATCAGGGGGACAGGTGGTGCTATTAGGCTGGCTGCCCTTCTATAAGAAAAAGTGAGGAAAATTAAAACTGACAAAGAGGAGAGAAAAAATGTGGTACCTTTAGTTTTGTCTATGTGGTTTTAAGCTCTTAGGAGTGAAGGGGTACCTGATACCAAGAGGCAATGCTGCTTATCAGTAGTTTAGCTGCTGTTTCAGAAAGGGAGGCTCAGCACCATGATGGACAGTAGATTTCTAAACCAGAAGCACTAGCTACAATATACTCCACTGGCAAGTGAAGGCAAAAAAACCCAACCCTATTTCTGTAGTTGAATGCCAGTAGTAACATGTCAGAAAGATAGGAAAGATTTGAGTTTAAAAATACTAAGGGGCGTTGGAGTAAGGTGTCCTTACAGGAAACAACAGAAAGACCCCTAAGAGACTTTTCCTAAGGTAGGGAATACCTGGGATCTTTGTGTTAAAATTGTGGTTCACTGTGTACGGTCTGAGGATTAATTGATGTTCCTTGAAATGGGAGAGCAATGCTGTTGCTTCATTTTAACAAAATATATATAGGAGCTCTTTTTCAGAAGTGGGTGTTGAATGTATTAAATGCAATTGTAAATATTTTCATAATACAGAACAGAAATTTGGTTTGACCTGATTTTTAATTAATTCCTACTTTACCTTCCTTGTAAAAGTGTCTTTGAATGGTTTCCATTCTGTGACCTCAGGCTATCCCTCCTGTGCTACCAGAGATCAGTGAAAACAAGGAATGGTTGTCTATCAAAGGGACTATCTGTGACCGAGGGCCTAATGGCAAAATTATTTCAACAAAAATACTTTTTCTTTTCTAAACAGATGATGCCCTTTTTGTTCTAAATAGGTATCCAAGAAAAACTGGACCATATTACATACTTGAATATAAAAACTATCTGGCTCACTTCGTTCTTTAAATCCCCCTTAAAAGACCTTGGATATGGAGCTGAAGACTTCTATGATATCGATCCCATGTTTGGGTCAATGAGTGATTTTGAGAATCTGATCACAGCCATACATGACAGAGGTAAGCTGCAACTCTGAACAAAATAAATATTAAAAAGACATTCACTCATTCTACAGGGGTATCTTGTAGCACTAGGTTACAACCTGAGATTCTGATTTGTGCATCTGGCAACTCCCCCATGGTGGCGTTGTGCTCTGTGGTGCATATGGTATGGGCATCAATGGCTGGGAGATCAAGGCTGAGATGCAGTTCTGACTGAAATTTTATGACTGATGGCTGCTTTCTGAGGAAAGAGGGAAAACAACTACAGGGTTGGGAGGGAACATAAGCTTCCTTCCTGCAATTGCATCCTTGGTCAGTGCATTTATGCCTTAGACTACATGTTTGCTCAGGTGTTTCCCCTTACAGCTGTTGGGTTAAGTGGAAAATGGTTTGCCAGTCCCCAAAACATTTGGCATTTCAAAAACATGTCTAGTCTTTAGAAAGGGCTAGGAAGAACATGTGTTTACTGAAGCTAGTCTGGTGAAATATTTTTTTCCCACCTGACGGATGTTGAAGTCAGAGTTAGTGGAAGTGGTTTGTAATAGCAGAAACTTGTTCTGAATTTTTTTTTTTTCTGCCTTTTTTCCCTCCTCAGCAATGGGCTGGGGAGAATGATATCAACAAGGTGTGTTGCAGCTACTTGTTGACTCCAGGGTTTTTTTGTGGGTTGGGTTTTTGTTGTGGTTTGGTTTTGTTTGTTTTTGTTTCTTGTGCCTCTCTCTTTTGTCAGGTATCTGGGATTGAAGAAGCCCGAACACTGGATACTGCATTAAGAAAAACGTGTATTTTATCTTAAGGCTAAATTGAATGTTGTTTTTATGGTTTGATTTTTAAGGGCTAAAGGTGATAATGGATTTAATACCAAACCACACAAGTGACAAACACCGATGGTTTCAGCTGAGTCGCAATCGAACTGGGAAGTACACAGACTACTACATCTGGCATGACTGCCTACAGGCTGCTGGTTTGGTCGCTCCCCCAAATAACTGGGTAAACACAGGAAGGGACATGTGCAAATCCCAAGCTGGATGCAGCTGTAGCATATTTGTCCCAATATTCACTGGTTTACAAATGACTGCTGAGAGGTACAAGCTGATGTTACTAAATGAGCTAGTTCAGACTGAGATAGAAACCATCTCAGGGGGGAGGAGTTCCTGCTTCAAACAGAATTAAAAAAACCTTACTTTTGTTTCTTTACCTCAGTGTTAAAACTTCACTCATTAAACAAACACAAAGGGATAGGTGTGCACGGGTGCCCCCTTCTGTGTCTGGGTACTCCACTCTAGAAACTTCATCTCAGCTCACCTGAAATCATAGCTGGTGAGGAGGGAAACAAAACAGTGTGGTTTTGGTGTTTTTTTCCTTTTGCTGGAAGGTGATTGGACCATAAAATGTGTTGCCTATTTCAAATATATTTATTGACATATGAACTGATGGGCACATGATTAGGAAATTGTATATTCTAAAAACTCAAGGTGGAATTAATATTTTGTACCAGCCGGTGTGATTTCTTTTTAACTATAGAGTCAAGTGCTGTATTAGCCTTTGGAATCTTTTATTACAGAGATGACTAGATAAAGCTAACATTTTTAACATGCTGACTGTTGTCGGTGCTTCAAAGGGATAATACCAGGTTGCAGAAAGCTCCAGGTTAACTAAGGCTATTTTTAGTAAGTTTTAGGAAAAACAGTTCCAAAAGAAATGTTCACACCCATGTTTTTCCCTCTGTTCTGAGTAATTCCAGTGAAAGTCTACCTAAAAAAACAAACAAAAAAACCCACCACCACCACCAAAAAAAAAAAAAACAAACCAAAAACAAAACACAACAACAACAACAACAAAAACCCCATAAAAACAAACAAACAAAAAACAACCAACCAACCAAAAAAAACC
>JANHGN010019070.1:15327-31822 GCA_024605025.1 Megaceryle maxima | reverse complement strand
GGGGTGTTTTGTTTGTTTGTTTGGGTTTTTTGTTTTGTTTTTTTTAACACTGGATGAAATGTTAAGACATGCTTTTAGATCTTAGACCTTCAATTGACATGATTAACTTCTAGTAAAATTTGAAGTATGAATTAAAAAAACCCCAACTGTTACATATTAATACCTCCTAACAGGTTTTCTTTTCAATTAAGTATTATCTTGAATGGGGTTGAGCTCACTTGGACTTCTCAATTTTTACCTTTCTCCAGGATATTATCAAATTTTGGCTCAGCAAAGGAATTGATGGATTTAGTTTCAACGCTGTTAAATTTCTCCTAGAAGCAACACATCTCCGAGATGAGCCTCGTGTGAATAAGTCTGACAATCCAGTAATGTTTATGTTGTCCTTGCTTTTTTTTCCCCTGTATTTCCTGACAGAGCAAGAGAGCATGTTTTTACTTTTTTGGGTCTTAATTGTGGTTTTAGGACAGCTGGCTCGGTCTGTCCTGTGGGAGGCAGGTGGTTCCTTGGTGCTCTGCAGAAGGAGAACATAAAGAAGTCCATGGGCTGAGGGTGGTAGGTCAGTGAGGAGCGCTGTGGGTGGAAGGAGAATTGTCCACATACACTTAGTATTTGTGTTCTGACACTGTTGCTTTGAAATTTCTGTTAAAAATAATTTGCCTTTCAATTTTCTAAAAAGACCAGTCTTGTGATTTTTAATAGTTGATTGGTTGTGTTTGGGGAGCCCACTACAGGAGGTAAGCTTAGAGTTCTTTACCTCCATGGTGAGATTGACTGCTTGGGATTCCATAGCAGTCACTAGCACATGTTCTATGTTGCTAGTAGGAATCAGAGCAAAACAAAACAAAAACCCACTTCTGTTGCAGTATGTTACAGTGACAGGGGGCTAGTCCCATTCAGAAACCCTGTTATTTATGCTATTAATTTTTCACAGAATCACAAAAGGACTGGGGCTGGAAGAGACCTCTGGAGATCATCTGGTCCAACCCCCTTGCTAAATCAGGATCACCTAGAGCAGGTTGCACAGAAATTCATCCAGGCAGGTTTTTAATATCTCCGGAGAAGGAGACACCACAACTTTTCTGAGCAGCCTGTTCCACTGCTCAGTCGCCCTCTAAGTGAAGAAGATTTTCTTCATTTTCAGATGGAACTTCCTCTGTTACAAATTGTGCCCTTGTCCTGTTGCTGGGTACCACTGAGGAGAGTCTGGTCCCAACCTCTTAACACTCACCCTTTAAATATTGATAAGATCCCCTCTGTATTCTCTTCTTCAGGCTAAACAGCCCCAGGTCTCTCAGCCTTTCCTTGTACAGGAGATGTCCAATCTCCTAATTATCTCTGTAGCCCTCTGTTGGACTCTTTCCAGTAGATCCTTGTCTGTCTTGAACGGGGGAGCCCAGAACTGGACACAGTACTCCAGATGAGGCCTCACAAGTGCCGAGTAGAGGGTGAAGAGAACCTCCCTTGACCTGCTGGTCACACTCTTCTTTACGCACCCCAGGATACCATTGGTCTTCTTGGCTACAAGAGCACTCATCATTAACTTTTTGTCCATCAAGACTCCCAGGTCCTTCTCCGCAGAGCTGCCTTCCAGCAAGTCTACCCCCAACCTGTACTGGAATAGGGAGCTTTTCCTTTCCAGGTGCAGAACCCTTCACTTCCTCTTGTTGAACTTCATTTGGTTCCTCTCTGCTCAGCAGTCTAGCCTGCTCAGGTCTTACTGAATGGCAGCACAGCCTTCTGGTGTGTCAGTCTCTCTTCCCCGTTTTGTATCATCAGCAAACTTGCTGGGGGTACATTCTAGCCCTTCATCCAGGTCCTTGATGAATGCTAAAGTAGTGAACTTGGTGATGTCCCCAGATAGTGCCAGCGTTAAGACACTGTTCCCCTATGGAACTGAGGATCACATAGAACTGGTCAGCTCCACGAGTATAGTTGCCTTTGTAAGTTACCACAACAACAGTGGTGTTCATCTTCCCAGCCTGGTGCTTGCTTCTGCAGATGGGCTTGGCTGGTTAGTGCTGCGGGTGAGCTCTCTTTTGTAGGACAGGATCCAAAATAATCAGCCCTCTGCTATTGTGTCTTTGGAGTTCTTCACGTGTGGTTCAGCTCTTGGCTGTTAGTGTTGGTAATGCTAGAGAAATTTCAGTTACGTCTTCTCTGTGCTGGTTCGTTGTCTCAAGAGAGGACAGGAAGAATTTGGAGAATTCTAAAATCTAAAATATTAGTGAGCTAATGAGAAATACTGTTTTTTCTTTAAGGAGACTATCACAGCCTATTCCCAGCTCTACCATGACTATACGACCATGCAAGTCGGAATGCATGATATTATCCGCAGCTTCCGTCAAACCATGAATCAGTTCAGCAGTGAACCTGGCCGATACAGGTAATCATTATTACAGCTAGTAAATTTTCCTCTATTTGTCACTCTTTTGAATAAAGTGTGGGGTTTTTTGATAACATAATATTCCATTAAAAGTTTTCTTTATCCAATGCAAATAGCAGTGCATAGTCTGTACTATCTCTTCCCCAGTGAGTGAGCGAAAGGAAATTAATTGGCCCTGGTAGCTCTACTGTATCCATGGACTGTAGAAAAGTAAGCAGAATAGGCAACCATTTGGATCACAGACACTATAATTAATCAGCCCTGTGGCTGATATATCAATTAATATATTGTATAGTATTAATTGTGCAGTTCCTGTCAGACACGTGGTCAGAGATTGTTAAAATCACAGAAAGGTTGAGTTTGGAAGGGATCTCTGGAGGTCATCTGGTCCAGCCACCCTGCTCATCAGGGCTGCCCTGGGCTAGTTGCCCAGGTCTTTGTCCAGATGACTTTTGAACATCTCCAAGAATGGAGCACCACATCCTCCCTGGGAAACCTGTGCCACAGCTTGGTCACCCTCACAGTGAAAGTTTCCTGATGTTCAGAGGGAATGTCCCATGTTTCAGCTTGTGCCCACTGCCACTAGTGCCTGGCACTTGGCACCACTGGAAAGAGCCTGGCTCCACCATCATTGCTTCCTCCCTTCATGCATTTATATACATTAATGAGATCCCCTTGAGTTTTTCTCCAGACTGAACAGTTCCAGCTCTCTCAGCCTCTACTCCTTGGAGAGATGCTCCAGTCCCTTAATGATCTTTGTGGCTCTTTGTTGGACTCTCTCCGGTATGGCCGTGTTTCTCTTGCACTGAGGAACCCAGAACTGGACACCACACTTCAGGTGTGGCCTCACCAGTGCTGAGTAGAGGGGAACCTTGACCAGCTGGCAACATTCCTCTTAATGTAGCCCAGGACATGATTAGCTGCCTTTTCTGCAAGGGCACGTCACCAGCTCATGATCAACTGGGAAGACCCTCAGGTTCTTTTATGTAAAGGAGAGCATGGCAATTGCTAGAATGGAGTGTGTGGATGTGAATGCAGAAAGATAAGACTTGTAAGTCAGATACATACAGCCTTTTGTTGACTCTTGTAATTTTTCCTCCAGAAATTTCCAAGAAATATTTCTCCTTGTCTGCTTTACAAAATATTGATAATCTTCATTAACTTTTTTTGATGGGGAGGAGGGAAGTGAACATAATTCTTAGTGCTGTGTTATTTTATATGTCCAACATCATTCCTAGCTTCCTTCTGCTCTGTGCAAACCAAGAATGAGTCAAAAAGGGTACTTGTGTACTTCTTTGTAGATTTATGGGTACTAATGGTGATGAAAAGGATGACATTGAAGCAACAATGATGTATTATGGAACGACCTTTATCCAAGAAGCAGACTTTCCCTTAAATTTCAACCTAATTAACATGAAAAGTCTATCAGGCCACAGTATTTCTGAAGCTGTCAGCTTGTGGATGAAAAACATGCCTGTGGGAAAATGGCCAAACTGGGCGGTAAGTGATGGAAACCTATAGGTGATAATTCCTCTTATGGTGATAGAAACCTCCATACCTGTTCCTCTTCCTCCTCACCTCCACTGATTTCAGTGGGTTCAGCAGCAGCCTGAGCCCACGGTTAAGCTATATTAGAAATCCACGTGAAACTCTCAGCTGCTGTAGTGGCAGTCACCGGCATTGTCAGCTGTCTTGTCTGTCCTGCCCTTTGATAACAGTTACGCTCCATATGCAAAGGTGACAGAAGGGAGTTTATGATCATGCCTCTCCCTCGGTGTCTTCAGTGTAGTATGAGCTGTTGGCTTAAACCACAAGTGACGATGGGATTGGTACAATTACCTTTGGCTATAAACTGACTCAGTGCAATGGATTCTGGGGACCTCCTAGGGCTGGGGAAGAACAGAGCAAGCAGCTGAGGGCAGCTAACTTTGCTGGTCTTTGCTGGGAAGCATTTTTGGGATATACAAGAGATCTTTTCAGAACAAGCACCACCTTTACACAGCAGAGAAAATGGCAGAAATCCGAGGGAACTGTGATTGTGAAGAGTTGCTATTTATCATCTCTCCTCACTTCTGCCTTGTGCTGCTGGCAGGGCTTCTATGTGCTAAATTATCTGGGGCAGAAGGTTGTATTGGACCAAGATGAAAAATATTTGCTCTCACAGGCCTGGAGGGGAAATAAAGAAAAAAAGAAAAAAAAAATCCCCAACCTACTACCTTGTTGAATTAGTTAACGAAGTTCACATGCACATGGAATTTTATAATGTGTGTTTAACAGAATTATGTTTTCTTCAGGTTGGAAGCCCTAATGCTGCCCGGATTTCATCTCGGATTGGGAAGGAGTATGTCAATGTTATGAACATGCTGCTTTTAACCCTCCCTGGTACTCCTGTAACTTACTATGGTGAAGAAATAGGCATGGAGAACATTGCATCAGAAAACGTAAGTGAAGAGTGTGTAATCTCTGGTTCTGTTGTTCTTCGGTGCTGAGTAACAGAACTTCCAGAAATACAAGAAGTTTCGTTTTGTTAACCCAACCCAGTGTTTCTCACTGTTTAGATGGCTTTCTGTGTTTCCCATGGCAAAAACATTGGACAGCCTGTGGTGGGCCTGGGCTAGCGGTCAGGAGAGGTGTGTTGCAGTCACCTGAGGCAAGAGGAAGAGACTTGTGCTCTCTTTCTTCCCACAGAAGTACCCTAATCACTATGTCAAAATCCATTATTTCCTGGCTGCTATTTAAAAGGAAATCGTAGTTCCTGAGATACTGGAAGTAGCTACAGTCAGCATCTCATTCTGACCATGCAAGGGCATGTGTCTGAGCCACAGGTGTGCCCAGTGTACCCAGGCTCTGAGAAGGGATTTCCGTAAAGGGCTGTGTGTACAGACCAGCTTAGCATTGCCTGGTGCAAGCAGAAGTGGCTTTTTCTTGTCACGCAGGGTTTTTTGATTTGTCTTTTAGAACCCTGTCTATAAAGGATTTAGGTAGCTGAGCCTGGGAACCAGGGTGTTTGTTAGATTACAGAAATTTTCAGAAGTCTATTAAACATCAAGGGATTAAATTGGTTTTTGTGCCTTTCCTTTCGCAGTGGGATGACCTGCATAATTTAAAAGCTTTCATGTCCAGCCCCTGTAATTTCTTGTCTCTCCTATGATCGTACCTGACTTCTGTTGTGTCTTGTTGCCCAAGGTGTAGGAATATGACTGGAAAAGGTCATGACCAGAAGGGAACAGCTCAGCTCTGCCTCTCATGATCGTATTTGTGCACTATGAGAACACAGTCTTATGGCAGGTGCTGGTTTCACTTTGGAAAGTCTCTGTTAGGGAAAGAGAGAGGCTCTGATGATGTTACCAACCGTGTTGTATCAAAGGGAAAGAGGTACTTGAAGAAGCACAGAATCATTGCCGGGTTTGTCTGATTCAGGTGTGAGGAAATGATTCTCTGATTTAAAAAGAAACCTCATTTCCTCTGAGAGAACACCTAGGTCAAAGTATCTTCTGCATTTTCTTACCAATGATTACTACTGACAGCATGATACTCTCTTCAGAAAAGTGGCTTGCTCTTGATCCCTCAGGGTTTAGTGGCTACCCTGCAGCTCCTGGCTTTGTAACAATGCAAACCCACCCTTCACTCCATCTGGAGAGTAAGACTCCCTAATTAGTGGGTGACTTTGAAAGATGGAGAGTATTTGGTCAGGTTACAGCTTATAGCCCCAGCATTTGAAACACTTCAGATGGAGCTAAAAGAGGTAAAGATGAAAGGGAGTGTTACCAGTGTTGAAAACTTGGCTGCCTTTTTTTTTTTTTTTTTTTTCCCCTTGCTTTTTTCAGAACATGCTAAAAGGAGAAACCCAGTATTTATAATGTCACAAAGCAAAGTGACAATTTCTTTTGTTGAGCTGCTGTTCTGACAGATTGTATTGAAAAGTGCCCTTTATATGAAAAACAGTTTTCATGGAAAACAAACACTTGAAGTATGTGCAAAATATTTTATGCCCTCTTATATCATTAAATTTAAGCGTCAGATCTTTTGGCAGCTCTTCAATAACAATGAGGAAGCTTTTTCAGATTTTTTTTTTCTGAATTATTCAAAATGAGAACTTCAGACTTTTTACATCAACACTTTTTAATCAGCTAAAAGCTGGTTTTCAATAAAGTTTTTGTACTTGAAAATAACTTCATCTTTCTAACACAAACAATCCTGTTCAAACTGTACCCCTTGCAAATATGAGCGTAAAGAATTGTAAGGTGAAAAGTGTGATGGTTACAAAACAACAAACACTGAATAGCATTTACTAGTTCTTTACTGATATTTTAACAGCAGCTCTTCTTAGGACTCATTAACTTGTATATTCACTCACTGCATGTACCCTTATTTATCAGAGTATCTCACTTGTCCTTCATAAACTTCTATCCAACCATCTCTTGCAATGGGTGACAGCTCTAAGTAGAGTCACTTGGGAATTCCACATTTTACCCAGCAATGCATAGAATCTTTGAATCCTTTAGGCTGGAAAAGACCTTTAAGATCCTCAAGCACAACCATTAACCCAGCACTACCACGTCACCACTAAACTGTAACTACATGGCCTTTTCAATACCTCCAAGGATGGTGACTCCACCACCTCCCTGGGCAGCCTGTTCCAGTGCCTGACAGCCCTTTCAGTGAAGAAATTTTTCCTTATGCCCAACCTAAACTTCCCCTGTTCCAGTTTATCCTATTACTTGTTACCTGGGAGAAGAGATGGACCCCCACACACGGAACCATCCATTTTCCTCCACTTTGGGAACTGTCTCGATTCTTATTTTCTCGTTAGATTTCGAGCAGGATTACATCCTCATTAAGTTTTGACTTAAAAAAAGCAATACCTAAGTGGTGATGGTTTGGTAGATGTTGAGTGCTGTTCAAGGGATAACTAATCACCCCCTTATTTTCTAGGTGACCTCGCCAGAGAAATCCCCCATGCAGTGGGATGGCAAAGATAATGCTGGTTTTACCGAAGGCAACAGTAGCTGGTTACCTGTTCACTCTGACTACCAAAGTGTAAATGTTGAAGTAGGTATCTATACATGTGACAGACTAATGGTCTAATAATAATGTATCTGTTTTGCGCTGACTTCTTTTACTTAGTTGTGGTTGGCAGTAAGAACAAACTCAGTGGAAGCAGAAGTGCTGAATCTTCATGAATTTTATTAGAAAAGGAAATCCTTGCCCTAGCAAGGAGCCTACTTCATCTATATTCATTTAAGCAGAGCAACTGTAATTATGGTGTAGATGTGGCAATTTAGCTCTTTAACACCCTTTTAATCATTTTAATACTAAATTGAAATCTGCCTGTCTTTTTTATTTTTTCATTTCTATTACTATAGAAAGCACTGGCCTTGTAACAAGAACTTAACATAGACCATCTCTAACATAAGTAGAGCACTGAATCAAACACATTTTGCTCATCTACAGTGCTGACCAGAACTGAAGACTGAAAAAAATAAATCTAAGATAGGAAAAGTGTAAAACACAGAACAAACCCTGTGACCTCAGTAGATCAGACTCAATGAAAAAAAAAATCAGTATCAAGTGTTCAATGGCTGTGGCTTTCTGCTGGATAAACGGTATTGTAAGGACACTGTGGGAGGAACACAGAGTGCTGGGGAAATTCTGTCACACCTAATAACCTCTGTCTCTGCCACTCCACAAATGCCAAGGAAGTGCATGAGAAAAAGCATTTATTCGGTGGAAGTTGCAGACAAATTTGAGGAGAGACAATTGCAGAAATGGAATCTCATAGGTGTGTTCGCACCAGGCTGCGGGCGTGAGCGTTACACGGTATTTCCTGTATTCAGTGCAAAGAAATGACCCTGTTAATGCTGACTGTTGCAGATCCAGATGACCTGGGCCAACTCAACCCTGAATTTGTACAGAGAGCTGATTTTACTTCGCAACAATGAGCTCCCCATTCATCGGGGCTGGATGTGCTACATCTGGAATGACAGCAACGTTTTTGTGTATGTGAGGGAATTGGATGGGCTAGACAGAGTCTTTATGATGGTTCTCAATTTTGGGCAGCAATCAACAATAGACCTGAAAGCTCTCATTCCTAACCTTCCATCTGAAGCTGTTATAAGACTAAGTACTAACTTTAGCAATGTTGGTAAAGCTGTCAATACCAAACTAATTAAAACTGAAATGGGAGAAGGTCTGGTCCTCGAATATAAAACAGCACATCCTGTTCATACTGTGGAAGCTTTTCAAGGAAATTGTTTTGTGGCAGAAAAAGCTTGTTACTCCAGTGCCTTCAATTTACTCTTCCTGAACTGTTAAGTGCAGGAGTTCGATAACCAAGCTTTCATGTTAATTTACAAAATGTTGGCTTCAGGGATATGCTAAAAATTTTCAGTTTTCTTTAGCTTCTAAAACTATTTGTTTACAAAGTAAAGACTAAAAAAAAAATCAGATACATAATTGTCTTGCATCTGTATTGGTGATGAAAAAGTACGGTATAACCCTTAGGGTCTGTGGAGAAGAAAAGTAAACCTGTCCTTAAAAACTGCTCTGTTTAGGTGTGGCTATTTTTGTGAGGAAAGAGAATGATTGCGTTCTGGGTGCTGCCCCTTACAGTTACTAGTCATTAATTGCTCCTGGGGAATCCAAAGCCTTTGGCAGTTCACAGAAACTTCTTTCTAAAAGTCTGTAGATTTATAAAACTTATTCTAAAGGAGTGGCCCTATACCTGTTAAAAATAGGTAAAAGCAAGCAAGACTAATATATAAAGCTGTGATGGCTTACTTCTTAACTGTAATAGCACTGATTATCCTCAAAGTTAGTAAGAAAAAGAACAAAATATGGCTAACATGTCTGATTCTACACTCAGGACTGCATCTATTTGATTCTCTTCCCCGCCCCCTCCACAAGGTTGAATAGATTTGCATTCTCTTACTTCTTTTTCTTACTCTATGGTTGAGGAGAGGTGTGCATACCTTAATTCAGAGTAAGCAACCGAAACAACTCTAATGAACATCACACCAGTTCACGTGCTTTGATTTGCGATTGGTGTCTCTACAGTGGCTTACCTGACACAGGAAGGATAAGCATTTGAGTTGGTGCAGTTAATTTTGGACACAGGGGTGATCTGGGGAACTCTGTTTTGGTCTGAGTAGCTTACGGCCACATACTGTATTTTCCATTAACTGCTCGTTCCAGTTGCTGGTGCTAGGTGTGCACTGTGCATCTCTCTTAACAAGCAAAGCGTAGCAGTTCTGTGCCTTGCTCAGATGTCAGCTGAGTCATGAGGTGAGCTGCTTTAGTGGGGGTGTTCTTCTTGTTTAATCCTTTGGAAAGACTCTGGCATCTCCTCCCAGGGCACTCCTTTTGTCTTACAGAGGGACTTCGGCATTTTCTTTTTAAGATGCTGGTTAAGGTAACTAAAAGATTCCGAATCTACTCACATGAAAATTTTCTGCTAAAATTTCTGTTCTTAAGAGTCCATTTCTTTGCAGTCTGTTCGACCCCACCATATGATCAGTACACTATGGCTGCTGTGTAACTAGGAGGGGCAACAGTCATCATCACCTTTGTAGAGGAATTAGTTTTAAAAAAACCCAGTGAGACTTTTAAACTAAATACTTCTTGGGAGTTTTAATACCTTCTTTAAAATGTGGTCTTGGAAGAGAGGTCTTAGACTGGAAAGGCTGCCTGTGGAAAGTGCACATCTTCACATGTTAAGCTTAAGCACCAACTGTTGCACTGCAGCTCCACTTGCATAGTGCTGTGCTGCTTGCTTACATGAACAGAACTGTACTGAACAGAGTAATGCAGGCAGATACTACTGTACTATCTGGCAGGGGAGAAATTCAGCTCTTAGTTTCTATGTTCATAAGCCAATGCCACATCCAAATTTGAATTTCTTGTCTGCTGATGTCCGTAAATCAGGGATCCAAGAGGAATACCTTCTCCAGAGGATCTTTCGCTTTTCATACAAATAAATATCTGATCTGAAGTTCTTTGGGTGGTCAATGCGTTTATTAGCTATTTGTAGGATTTCATATGGTGTTGGAGATGGCAGACTTCCTCAAGTTCTTTGCTCAGAAAAGCAAGATGCCTTGCAACCTGAAATAATGAAAATATTGTATTAAAAAAATTGTAAAAATCTTGGTGCTATAAACCTTCAGATTCTTTGACAGCTGTCCTAATCTTCTTCCTCTTCTGTATTAATGCTAAGCAATACCTTGCCCTAAGACAGAATGAAGTCCTTCCTGGAAGAATTCATTTTATGAATAACTGCCCCAACAACCAAATAACATTTTGCTAGGATTTGTTAAAATTAACAGTAATAAAATTTGTGTCCAACTGTGATAGTCTGAGATATCAGTAACAATATGTCAGGTCTTGGCAGTATGTGATTTACGCACAGTTGTGCCAAGTGCAAAATGTTGAAACCCACTTCCAGTAGCATCCTTTGATAGTGTGGATCATGCATTTCAAAATGTAAACATCAAACCCATAATATCTGGTGTACTCATGAGAAACATGGAAGCCAACAGCCAGTATGACAGTTTTAAGCCCTTAATAGTTTACAGTGCAAGACTTTTCCTGCTGGAACAATGTTTTGCACAACTTAGACCCATTCAGTCAAAGCTCTCAGCACATTACAGTGAGAGTTTGCTACTATTTTGAGGCTTAAGGCAGAATGAAGTTCATTAATCTTGCTCTGTCACTGGTTCTTTTATATATATAAAAATAAATAAAAGAAATATATACATTAATAATAAATACTGATCTGTGTGTAATTTTATATATATAAAAGAACCTTCTGGGTATATATATATACATATATTCATATATATATAAATAAAACCCCAAACAGCCATTGCTCTTGCAATACATATAAAAGGTTAAAGAGCAATATTCCAGCAGGTGGGGTTTTTTTTTTTCTTTTAATACTTCAAACATACGTCATTCAGTGACTGCATCAACTACTGAGGTTCAAGTATCAATCAAGGGGACTCCTCCCTCCAACATGTTAAGGATGTGGGCAATGAAGTGAACATACCACATTCAGTGACTCCTCCCAAGATGAATCACAATGACTGCCATTTGCCTGGATGTCTAAGATGATATTAGGGATCCAATTTCCTAGAACAATGAAGCAAGCAATCACTTGACCTTGAATGAACAAGGGAAACAGTAAGTGGGGATGCAGGTTGTTTAGGGATAGGTCATTCTGCTTTCTGTCCTGACAAAATTTGTCCTGCTCCTTAAGACCAAAAAAAAAAAAAAAAATCATACAGGGGCTTGCTGAATGAACTATTTGTATTTCTATTAACTACATATTTGAAAAATGTTTATTCATATATTTAGTGTGTTTTCTCTCTGAGTCTTTTTGGGAGGACATGCTTTTTTCTTTCTGAGGAAAGACCACAGCAGCAATTGCAGCATCTGCTGTTATTTCTCAACCACTGCCTTTGTGCTGCTAGCAGAGAAGGGGCATAATGAATTTAAAAAAGCTAATTCAAGATCTATTTTGGTACTGATGGTAAAAGCCTCTCCTAAGATTAGATGATACTAGAAAATAATAAGGCTTGAATGTCCTTTTTGCTGGGAACAGTCCCAAAGCTAGTGTTAAATTTCAGGTATAAAAGCATCTATATGCCTTGGCTTTGTTGTCATTCTACCTCAGACTAACACCTGCAGTTTTAGCTAACTGGGAAAAAGTAGGGTTTTTGTAGAGCAGCAAAAATAAGGTTTTTATCCATGTGTTGTTGAGAACTGCATTCTTACTGTATCAGTAGCTGACCCAGACAGTATGGATTAATCTTGCCCTGTGCAACAGTCACCATATGTTGAGGCCTCCTAGGAAAGAGTGAGCCCCACTCTTTCTCATTCTCCCAGTCTGTTGTTTTGGGTTTTTTTTCATCTCAGAGGGTTCCCTGAGTCTGTTGTGATTTGTCACTATTTAACACATAGGTTTAACTGGTTTTAGGCAGTTCTACAATACAGAGATACCTAGTCCCCATTAAGGCTCTGGAGGGTGCATCTGAGAAGCGGGGGTTTCTCTATTTGTCAGTGTGGCTGTACATCTCACCTTTGCAGATACGGGAAATTACCTGAGCTTTAGATACTGGATCATATTGTACAAATGAATGTATTTAAGGAGAAGTCAATCTCCATGTTTAATTACGTGTTTACTAATATTCTGGTTTAGTTTACTCCCTGTATTCATAATATTATTCTTACCTTTCTTACTTGTTCTGCTGGCATGATCTAATGCAGCCATCCTAAGTTTCTGAACGTACTGCAGAACTCCCATTAGTGGTATACGTTGATCATTTTCATATGCCGTGATAAAAACTGAAGGGTAACACTGAGATTAAAAAAGCAAAACCAGTTAAATACTTGATTTTTCTCAAAGTGAGCAACAAATTTTTCTCTTACTGTACTACTTGTATAGTATACTGTACTACTGTAGGCAGTCCTGTAACAAAAGCAGTTTTTGAAATAAGCTGATTATTTAGAAGAAGGCACCCAGTTAATTTCAGTAGTCACAACTCCAAATATTGCTAAGATTATTACTGAAATAACTTATATTTTTATGAATGACTGATTTAAACACAAAGAAGCAGATGAGATAATTCTAAAATACTGAGTTTTAAAGCACTGAAAAAGTAAACCAGACCTTTTTTTAAAATTTCAGTTATTCACTTTGTTTTGTTATGAACAGCTACACTTCTATTACTGTAGTATTCCACACAGAAAGCATAATATTTTTACCTGTGGCTTAATATTCTGGTATGGACAATAGCTTTTGATATACTTCATATGTTCTTCATCTGCTAATGGATTTCCCCATTCTTCCTGTTCTTCAATTGTCAGTGGGAGATGAGTTTTCATCATTGTATTTAGAACATCTATGAAAGGAGCCTTAGATGATGTCATTAAAAAAAAAAAAAAAAAAAAAAAAGCTGGCAAATTCGACAGACGACCTGGGAAGCCTATGTCAAGATTTCCTCAAACAAATGAGGAAAGTGAATTCTGAATTGGAATTCTTCCAATTCTGAAATTGGTAAAATGAAACAAACTAGTTTATCCATAAAAGATCTACAGCACCTCACCTGTAAAACCACAGCTCTGATAAGTTCTGGATCAGTGTTGCAGAGGGCTCCTGCGAGAACTCCTCCAGCACTGGCAGCTGCTAGTGCTGTGTATTTTGGCTGAGAAAATCCTAGTGTGTGAAGCAGCATGATGCAAGCCTTAAGGTCATGGAGACCTTTGAGTTTATTATGCTGACATCCACCTTTGTGCCAGCTAAGGCCAAGCTCTCCTCCACCCCTGAAATTTAAAACAATTCAAGTTGGAGTCTCACTGCACAGCAAAGCTTTAGATAATGAAAAGACAGCAGCAGCCACAGAATGCCAGAAACATAGTTTGCCTTCCCAATTACAACTTCTTTTCTCTAGTCTTATTTTAGTCCTCTTTTACACAATATGCAAGGGGGAAAAAAAAAAAAATCTGCGCATGATAACTGGTGAAAAACGTCCTTGTCCTTTTGTGCTTGTGTCCTGGAACTCCCAGGGAAAGCACCACTTTAGGAAATGACACTGTTATTCTAGGCAATACAAAATAAGACATTAATATGATCTTTTTATACAGGAAATTATTTTAATAACTAAAACACTTTCAAAACTTCTAATATTTATAAAAAATAGTAAACCATTATTTCTACGTGCTACACTAAGACTCTCGGGATTTATCTTCTGCATAGCTTAAATTTTAAGACTTTTTTTTTTTTCTAGTTTGTGGATTTCAAATACTACTTGAAATGCTACATTTTGTAATGCAGATTTTAAAATGTTATTTATATTCCTTTCTCTGCAACTACAATTTTGGTTCTAAACCATCTGAAGTTTCCTTATTTCAAGTTGAAAATGAATTAACTGTTTAGTCTGCCAAATTTTTCATCTTTGGATGCAGAATCCATCTTCATCTAGGACTGACTTGTACCTTAAGGCAGTTAAAGGGGGTGGAAGAACACACAGCACAACACTTGCCACAGAATGTAGCAGATGAATATATTTGTATGCTGAATTTATTTTGCAACTGTGTTTCAAACAATTGCTTGTTCTCCCCTTTCCTTCCCCTCCCTAGAGTGATTCTTTTGTTATCATCTTTACCTACTGGATTATTAGTTCAATGAAAATATGAAGCCTACTGTATATGGTGGTTTTATAAACCTAGTAGATTTGTAGCTAAACTGGAGACAGAGGATTTAGCCAATAAAAGAAGAGGAGATGGAGGTTAAATGTTTAGTTGTTGCTGTAGAAGGCAAATGGCTTTCAGAAGATGCAGACTGAACATTAGTACATAATGTCCTTGGAAAGAGAGGGCGGTAGCATGTCATTACAATTCTAACATGTTATCAAAATTTTTCTTGAGCAAAGGTGAGACAAGAAGCAATGAAACTTCAAAAGATTAAAAGCTAAATACAACCATCCTGCTGATTTAAGAAACCTAAATGCAGTATGTGGTCTTATAAGTAAAATATTTTTCTTCTTGAGGTGAATACAGTTTTTTAAAAACTACTTTAAAAAAACAAAACCAAAAACCAACAACTAAAAAGAGGCAGAAGGGAAAAGCATGAAGACTTAGGTATAGCCACATGAAAAAAAATTTCTTTATCTCTTCATTTGCTTATCAAGGAATACCTCTATAGCCCAGATTAAGATCTTAATTCCATTTTATAGTTGACTTACCTAACATGGCAATATGCTAATATCCACCCCTCTTCAATTAACATCAGCTTCTCTTCTTTAAAGCTCATGTTCAAATCTATGCCATAAGCTCCATATACATGAACTAGAAGTGGTTTCCTGTGTAGCTCTTTAGAATTTATATTATGAAAAACTGTAATTGGCACCAAAGTTTCATCCTGGAAATTAAGGAGTATTTTACTGTAAAGGACATTTCAGAAATCTCAGTGATATATGGCAATGAAAACTTCAATTATTTATTTTAAAATGTGGTTTTCTGATTACAGTAATTTTTTCACTTAGAATGTACCAAGCGCTCTTGAAAAATAAATCTAGAGACTGAACCTCTGCTGTGTAGGCTTATGGATGCAGAGTATAAAATTCATTTAAGTGCAACACCTGAGGAGTTTTCAAACTACCAAAGCACCCAAGTCTTCCCTCCCCCTTTAACACCAAGAATATCTATTATTAACAAAATAGTTTACTACTTACTCCAGCACAAACTCTTCATTAACATCTCCAATTTTTTAAACTCAGGCTGTTAAAATCTTTTAATTTCTTCATCTATACTGTGCAGCTGGTTGTGGGGTGTTCTTTTCAACAGCTGGCAACTTTTTCATTTATCATGGAGAGTCTGATACCACACATCAACTAGCAAAGCTATACCATACTAAGATCCTTGACTCATCATGTACTATTATCTCCTCAAGCATACCCAGATTAATGGAAAAAAATATCACGACTCGTTCTTCTCTATAACACTGAAGAAAACACCCACTGTTTAGTAACTATAGCACTAACTGCTCTTTACATTCTTTTTTAATCTTTATTCCCTGCCAAATGCAATTTCTTTAAATGGGTGGGGAGGAAGGGGCGAATAAAGGGAATGAGAAAAGGACTGGAAAAATCTTACCTTGCTTTTAGCTAGTAAACGTGTAGTGTGACAATTGGTAATAATTGGTACCTCTTGCACAGCTTGTTCAATGAGATTATTTTCTTCAAATGAATATGCATAACGCTTAGGAGGGTGTACTGGAGAGGTGAGCTGAAAATAGCAGGTGCTGGTGGTATGTTCAGGATGAGGTTCCAATTCAAATTCACAGGCCCACGTAGGTAGCTAAGAAAACACAGCATTTCAAGTGAGACCTTTACACTGTTTCTGTGAATTTTGCCTTGTGTGACCTTCAAAGGATAAGATTTTGAAGATTAAGCTAATTATCTTCAGTATGTATGCAGCGTGATCTGTGTTTCTTTTAAATTCAGTAATGAAACAGTCAAAAAGTAAAAGACTTTGGCAAACTTTTCCCCTAAGGCCACTGGATCAAGTTCAACAATGAAATAAAATAAATTAAAAAAAACCCCAAATTCAGTT
>JANHGN010019070.1:0-15227 GCA_024605025.1 Megaceryle maxima | reverse complement strand
AACCCCATGCAATGTTACAGGCTTGTGGAAGAGTCACTGTAATTCTTCCCGGTGGAAAAGTTAGTGAGGGTGTCATTAGATAGCTCTCTAAAATGATTCTGCATTGTTTTTATTTTTAGATCCTATTTCCCATCTGATTTCCAGTAATACTTCAACACGTTACACAGCCAAGCCCATGTCAGTTGTTATGCTTTTGCTGTGAGTTAGCTCAGTAATACTAAGCCACAGAAAACCCCTGCCTCTTAACTTTGTTCCTAGTGCCAGCCATTGTGAAAAACAAAACCTTTTCCTGGCACATTCACCCTCAGACACTTACTGCTATTATATTTAAGATTTTAAACTCTGCTAAGAATAAAAGAAATCACGATTTATTCTTTGAGAGCAGCAGGGACATAGTCAAACCCTCTGCCAGGCCACTACTTACTTGGGTTAGGTTGCTTGAGACTTCTGAAATGGCAACAAAAGTCCAAGTCCTCCAGAATAACTGCAGACCCTTTCTGAATAAATAAGCTACGACCATTTTCAAAAATGAAGGTTTCAGAGACCATACGGTGTACTTTGAAAACATTTTTCTGTAGTGGT
This sequence comes from Megaceryle maxima, assembly GCA_024605025.1. Taxonomy (NCBI): domain Eukaryota; kingdom Metazoa; phylum Chordata; class Aves; order Coraciiformes; family Cerylidae; genus Megaceryle; species Megaceryle maxima. The sequence continues at coordinate 14,645 of JANHGN010019070.1, read as the reverse complement.
TTTATAGAATGCAGCAGTGGTAGCTTATTGCAAATAAACTTGCAAGTAGTTGTGATTGTATTTTTCAGGCAAACATATCAATTAAATATTTCATTTGAATAGTCTCTAGAAATTATGGGTTTGAATTGAGTGACTTCAGTTTTAATCCACAAGTAATTAGCAACAACTAGAGAGAGGAAGAAATACTTTGCACAAATTGTACTGCAGTGTCAACTGTTCTCATTTATTATGAGATGGTGTCCATACTTGTTTTCTGAATGTTTTAATTGTCCTTCTGGGGGAGAGCCAGGCTTGTTTCCTTACTTACAATGATGACTGTAACCAAATATAGATCAAAAGTAGATTATTTAGGGAATCAAGTCCTAATTTACATTAGAAATCAGCTGTATTGTAAAGAATTTATAAGTTGAAGAACGAACCGACTCGTAAGATAGCACTTGGAAAGTAAGAGAGCAGCTGAAATAAGGCACCACATGAAATCCTGAAGAACAGCCACGGGTAATACAATTAGTTATAATGACAAACCCGGCAATATTATAGTTTCCAAATCACTTCTATTCTTGGAATTTATCTTTACTTTCATTATAATGTTAGGTAAAAAATAAATGAAATAGTTTTGGGAGAAATAATTCTGCTGCTTAAACCATGCTAAAACATACCTTTATTGACTGAACTGCATGTGAAACAAAAGAAATTACATTTAAGTAAAGATGACCAGTATTCTTCAGGAACATAACACAGCGATCACTGAACATCTCCAAATCTACTAGCTTGGTTTGCTTTTCCAGTGCATAAACTAACTGCCAGTTCTGCATGCCACTGGAAGCTACTGGTGCCTTCATCAACTGTAAAAACAAAAAACAACCTTGCATTACTAAGATGTACAGGCATATAGGTCATCTTATGCAACATTTCATGTAATTCTCTTAAATTATTTCAGTAAGCTGAAAAGCACAGAATTAAAAGCCTGCTTTATTATTTCTATACTGTCTGCAACAGGTACCTGAATGAATCCTGTGAATCTTTATTATCAGGTAAAATTACCTTATATTCTGCAGGTTGTCCATATGTAGTAAGAATATATAACTCATCATTTCTGTGCTCAATGTGGTAAATGACCCCTTTTGTTCGTGCTTGTACAAGAGCAGGTAACTTAAAAGGATGTCTACAGTCAACAAGCCAAACTTCTGAGGTTGTCTTGCTGTTGCTGTTGATAGTGAGAAAACGCCTATCTTTTGTGCAATGTATGTCCACGAAGAATCTGTAAGGAATAATTAAAAAAAAAAAAAAAGAAAAAAAAAAGGCAAGCGAAACCTGATCAGTATTTTAAAAATACACTGGTTGCTTCAGAATCATAGTCTTATAAGAAGAAAAGAAACAGCATGCTTGTAAGTAGGCTGGAGAAATTATTTACTCCTTGGTTCCCAAACCCACTCCTGCTGCATTTATCCTGGGATTTAAAAACTCACAATCTTGTGTGTGGAACCTGAAATCTGCGAGGAAAGCAGTTCAGTTGTTGCCCAACTAAATCCAGGTTTTTGCATCCATGAGATGGCCAATATATCAATGAACTTCCAGTCTTTAAAATTCAGGCAAAAGTAAAGCTTTTTATTAAGCCAAAACATAGGAACGGGTTTTGGAACTTATCTAAATAACTAGGAACTATCTACTGATTTTAAATGCTTCTAAAAGTCTGGAAATGGAAAACAGAATGATTACTTGTGGCTGGATGCTAATATTAGACAAGGTCAGGCAGAAATTCAGATTCAGATTTCTTTGAGTCATCCTAACTAACTAGAATGTCACATCTTGGGCCATAGCAGTTTCCTTGCTGTTCTGAATCTTTAAGACTGGACGTTTCTAAAAGCAAAACCAACCACCACAAAGATGCAGAAGATTTCACCAAGAAATTGCAGGGTTGAGTACCGTTATCTGCATTACACAGATAAAATACATGACTGCAACAATGATCCCTCTAGACCACAAAATATTTGACTGGTGAAGGAAAGGTAGATGTGTAGATAGCATTTTTAGTGCCTTTAATTATTTGCAGGTGGAGGAATTCCAGGTTTTTTGGTACTATTGTTTTTTTTCTAATTACACCCTCTTGACCTCTTTAGGACAGGCATGGCAGGGGATCTAAAATCTGCAAGGAATCAGCCTCCTGCCTCTCTAATACACGCAGATTTGGCAAGAGTGGGCACTGCGTGCCAGGAGAGATTCCAACGGTTCAGCTCTGTTGACCTTACCTCTAAGAGAGTCAAGCTGAAATGCAGGTTACGCTTCTCCCCAAGTACCCTGACCTTGGTGGTTTTTGGTGTTTGTTGAGTTTGGGGTTTTGTTATTTATTTATTTATTTATTGGTCTTTGTAGCTTTTTATTTTTATGGAAGTCAAGAAATTTTCAGCTTCTTAAAATTAAAATACTTGATTGCACACCTAAAAGAGCTGGTGAGATGTAGAACAGAACACCTCAATGGCAATACAAAAGAATGTCTTGCCCTCTCTGATGAACAAGTGAGTTCATTTATAAGCTGCAATAGCACATGAACCTTTAGAGTAAGTTTCTAGTAGATTTACTGTAATGCCTATGACCTTCAGAATTATGCCAACAGTTTCCCTATGGGGAAGTGTCAGGTCAGTGCAACTTGTTTTTCCAAAAGTATGGCATCAAAGGCAGCTAGAACAACAGGATCTTATTTACTTCATCTCAATTACAGAGGAAAGTATAACTGAAATTTCTTTACTGAATGTATAACTTGAATTAAGAATAATCACAAACATTTATGGAATGCTGTATAAATGTACCACATACTACACAGCTGAAAAAGTAGTTCTGCACTCAATTTAGCAAGAGCCTTCTTGTCTCCCTAAACCACTGCTTAAAGAAAGGTTATTGAGAGGGTATTCAGTCAACAATAGTTCTATCTCTGGGAATGCTGTAATGATTTTGCTCATCCATTACCCAGAGCAAGGATTAGCCTGAACTTCTGTGTTTTTTAAAAGATGTATCAGACATCAATAGCAAAGAAAACAAAATGAAATCCACAGTCTGATTTACCCTGTATGAAACTGTCACACATTCATTAAAGGACACCCTGACCTGAGACTGACCTTGACATTTATAAACTCAGCTGAACTCTGTGAGGTAAGAGAGGAAAGTTAAATCTCTGTTGATCACGTATCAAGAGGAGAACAGAGCACATTCTCAGACTGCAAAAGCACTACTGACAGCAGAACACTATTTTAAAAAAAAGGTCTTTTACCCTTTGGAATACAATACAGAATAATTTGTTTTCAAAACCTGATACATTTTACATATAAAATACTCAAATATATAAAGGATTTGTTACAGTTTAGATAAGTATTACCTTGCATCTTGTTCTGTGTAAACTAACTTAGTACGTTTCTGGTTAGTGAAAGTGGTCATAAATACATTCTGGCATTTAAGGTTCTTCTGACTTGTGTAATACAGAACATCATTTGTAGCCCATTCTGGAAAAAAGACAAATGCATATCAAGTGAGAGAAAACGGAGCTCCATGAACACTGGACTCAGTGCTGAAAAAGGTGGGTTGCAGCTGACATGGAAGTGAGGACAGTACTTCTACATTTCAGAGGCTGAGGTAAGCCACAAAAAAGATTTTTTCCATGTTTTCTCTGAAACCCACAGAACAAGAATCTTGTAGTATATATTTTTAAAAAACAAAGCAGGCACAGGAAAATGTTCCAGGGCCCAGGAAGAAGCTCTTGACTCTGGGGGGGTTCTGGAGGTAACAGGAAAATAGCATAAAACTGAGCAAAGAAACAGGTTAACGTGGAGTCAGTGTTATAATAAAGAGAGTATATGAGCTCTGCACCACCATGCCTGACTGCATGCAAACCATTCAGAGACAAGAGACAATGCTTTTGCCCCATGGGTACTGCTGAGATAAAAATTCTCCAGTTTCTATGCCTGTGTATGTGTTCACCAACATTAGAAATGCATAAATACAGGAACCTTGCTCTTCAGAAGTTTAGTCATGTGACTGATCCAGCTGAATGACTGCTATCCCTGCTGCTCCTATAGCTACCAGAATGATGTGTAATACAGATGCTTTAAAAAGTTACTTTATGCATAAATACTGATTTTCAGTACAAAACCCAAGGAAGTATCACACTGAAGTAAAGCAAACAATTTGCTATCTAAACAGGAGTGTGGCTCCAGAGGGCACAGGTAGCTGAAGGTTCACTGTAAAGACAAGCCTTAAAAAAGGAAATCCAAGTTCTTTTATGGCCTAGCATTTAGAAAACCACAGATGTAAATTTTTAAGAGCTTTCATTTGTCTGCCTGCTCTTGCATATGATGCAATACAAGCATGTACTTCAAGCCGTCCTAAAACCCAATTCTTTTGCTCACAGTTGAGGTACCTCTGTACTTCATGATACATCTGTACCTCACACCTGAGTAATTACAAAATGGGTAGTCAATTTTTGTACTCTCATTGTCTGTCTTAAATCTGTCACAACTGTAGACGGCAGCGAGTTGGTTTCTTAAATGTACTGATTCTTCCAGACAAACCTAAACACATGTTCAACTCATGTATTGTGAAAAACATCACAAATTTTCAGGCCTGGTTTTCAACAGGCATTGTAATAAACTTCAACTGTACAAACACTTAAACCAGTAAATTCTTGCTACTCTTCTTTACTCTTCTTTTTTTTTTTTTTGTTACCTATATTCTTTAATATACTGCTAAAAAAAACCCAAAAAAACCCAAAAAAACAAACCAATTTTCCATTCACTTCAGTTTACCTCTGGATATTTTAAAAGCAATTAAAAGCTCTTGTCATCTATTCTAAAAGAACTGACTCCAGGCCTGACTTCACTGGGCTCTGAACTGTGACCCACATCCTAGTGTCCAGTTGAAATTCCAGCCAATACCTTGTAGTAGGTAGAACTTGCACATTTTTCAGTGAAGCTAAGTGCCTACATCTGTCAGTGGCTTTGTTTGTAGCTGTAAGGGTTTAATAAGAACACTTCTCAAAAAGACCTTTATATTGTTAACAGTTAGGTTGGTGAATTTTTAAAGAACTGTATTGAATACAATAAAAAGAACGGTATGCATGACTGTTCAAACGTGTAGTGCCTGCTTTTACAATGAAAGAAAACTAGTATCCTGAAAGCAGTCACTTTCATCCACATCAAGTAACTTGTAATTGTGCAGTGTGGAAGAACTCATAAAAAAGAAAAAATTCAACAGCTGTAAGGATTAAATCTAAACTGTTGATTCCTTTATTTCTTTATTTTTAAAGTATATTAGTATTATTTGTAGAATATAAAAAGTGTTAAGTGAAAGCTGTGATCCACAGGACATTTATAAACAACTTACCAAAACTGAATACACTTGGGATTACTTTTTCCATGACAGGAAAATGCCCAAGTTTCATAATAATGCAGGTTGCCTCTTCAGAATTTTCACTTTTTAAGCTGATGGCCATGTATCTCTGGTCTGGTGAAATTCTGATCCGTTGAATAAAGGCATCAGAAAAGCCCAGATCTTCGGTACTGAATAAAAAGTTAACATTTTCTTCATCTACTATATTAAAAAATTTAAAAAAAAAAAAAAAAGATAGCAAAACCACCCTGTAGTTAAAGCACTGTCAAAATGAAGAGTGGTTGTTAATACCTTTATTTAACAAGTCTGCCTGAGATGTTCTCAAGCACACTACTGGCATTTATTATCACCAAACATTTGTCTTGCAAGATATTTACAAATGCACTTTGTAAACATAAATTTTAAAATTACAGTTCCAGGAAAAAAAAAAGTATTGTAGTTGGTATTAAAAATATTTTTTAATTGCAAACCATAGCTTCTACTAAGTGTATTCAATTTTTAAGTTCAGATACCTAAATTGCAGTTGTTTTCACTAAACAGTATTTTTTTTCCACCAGCTCAGAATACAAAAGCATGAATTTCCTCTATATTTTTCAAAATGTTCAGTTAAGGCTCTGAAAAGAAGTGACATCTCTCTCTCCAGAAACTTGCCTTAGTACCAATATACATTATTCTCTAACTCTGCACCTCAATTTTCAGATTCAGGATTCAAGAATTACTAATCATTACAGAATTCTGTAAAATTATTTTTAGGGTTTTTTTTGTTTGTTTTTTTTTTTAAAGAAACAAGACAATTAAGCTTTAATGTAAGAGAAGTACAACTAGTGATACATGTATGAGACTTCTATCAATTGTACCATGTTAGGAAGAGAAATCCCTTACCATCATCTGCTTTTGAAAGAAATATGCAGCCATTCTCTTCAAAGTACACATTATTTCCAAACCTTATCTGTTAAATACAAAACAAACATGTTTCAAGTCCAACATATAGTTAGACTATTTCCTTAGAATCTCTATAATCAATCATTATGACACAAGTGTAACATACGCAAATGACAGAATATAGCACATATATGTAATAATGCTGAAGGAATTACACACTGAGGTTCTTTCAAAATTATGGTGTTTAAGCCACCTGTAATTGCTCTAAAATTAACAAAAGACTCAGATCACCTGAGTAAAGGTAAAACCCTTGTCTTAACAGGTATTAGCTGTTCTAAGCACATGCTTTTATTATCCACATTTATTTAAATATTCAAAACTAGCACCATAAAATAATAAGTAAAAGAGCATTTTATAGCAGGAATGGCTTCACTGTCTTTTATTTGTACTTAATGATGAGGAACATCTCTATTTTTTGCCACTTACCTTTGGGCTTTCTGAACTGAACGTATACTTGTGCAATTCCTCTAATTTTTCCTTGATTCTTTTTGTCATAACTTTGTATCTTGCTGAAATGCTGTTCCAGTTTTCCTGCTCTGATTTCAGAAGATTCTTGTACAAAAGTTCTGATGTAACCACTGATGTATTTTGATTCTGTTTGGAAGGGATTTTTGTTCCTTCCTGCTAAGGGAAGACAACATGGGCTACAGCACTCTATACTCCAGTAAGAATATATTGAGGCAATAATGGTATTTCCTGAGCTATAGACTCCAAACCAATGTTGCATTATTACAACAGTATGTGCCATTAAAAAGAAAAAACAGTCAGAGTAAGTTTTTCTTTTCAATTCTTCCTGATCTTTTAAGGGAGGCATTGTCAAATGTGCTATACTTGACACATTTATTCTTCCTTTCAAAATTAAGGTACTCTTAATGTATGCTTTTAACTGATTATATATGTAAATATTTTTCGTTCTTGTTCTAGAACTAATTTTTAGTAAATTCTAATGGAATTCTGATATTTTTTCCTTCTTCAGAAGTGTTTTATCATAATTTTCCTGTCGTGAAAGTCTCATTTTTTATTTCCTTTCCTAGACGCCCATGCCGCTCACACCTCTGTCCCTGTACCTGGGAGTGCTAGCTGCTTGGTAAGGTTCTTGCTCCACCTTCTCCAGAGTGTTAGCATAAATGTTTGTGAGGCGCAGACTGCACTGAAGCAGTGAACTGATAGGAGTTCTACGACAATTTTATCAGGAATAAGCTTAAGGATCTGGGTTTTCCATGATCTGTGAGCAGATTACTGCTACCTCATTTGCCAACAAAGCTGTGTTTTCTTGTGAAAATGCTAAAAATGCATTAAGCTTGCTAGAACAACACTACTTCTTTTTGCTTGCTGTAAACTCCCATTTGATGGGATAATAAGCTTAGCAACATATATTACAGTACATAACACTGCACAGATCACATAAAATAGCATTTTATAACATGCAATGTATTATGTGAATGTGTCTAAACTTAAAAAGCAGTATATACTTTTTAGCCCACCCTCACTTTGCATCAAGAACTGCTGCTTCGTTCCCGTTTGTCTTCTCAAATGCATGAGAAGTGTTAACATGCCCAATGAATGTTCTAAGTAGACTTTGAAAGGGGGAGGAACTATCTGCTCCAGTTAACAAACTCCATATGAGTGTAAACCACATCATTCATGAGACCATATGAGTGCTCATTACTGGTTCACAACAAAAGTCCCTCTAGCCTAGTGTCAAATCAGAAGCACAAGTCAAACTGTGAAAGCCCTTACAGAAGCTCTGGAGCAAGTAACTGGTCGAGGTAAAGAAACTGTAGGATGTTAACTTGTACCACCATCTCTCCAGTCCCTGGAAAAACTGCTTTAAGAAAACACTGTTACCCAAAACAGAAGCAACCAAACAAAACCCCCACAGTGGCCACAAATGGTTACTTAGGAAAGCATAAGAATGGGACAAGCACAGATAATACTCCCCAGTGGGTACTCCCCCAGCCTTCACTGATTTTAACTCAAGGGATTTACTGGACTGAGTATCATTTCTGGATATTTAAGAAGTCTCTTTCACGTACATGTATCATTTCCCCTTATACCTACATAAAATTTCAGCCTCCACAACTTATTTTGGCAAGTTCCATCCATTATGTAACTTTTGAGGATTCCTCTCCTTTTGTTTTCAACTCTTCCCATTGTACTTTGGAAATATTACAGAAGGCTGCTAACACAGCATATGATAGATTAGTGTTTCTGTACACCTCCCTGCCTAGGGAAAAAAATTCTAGTCATCTAGAAGAGCATCTAGAAAGATTTTGAGGATAGCAGAGGATCTCAGTGACTGTGATTTTGCTAACATTTGCTCCAAAGCAAACAGGCACAGCTTGCTTTCAGGTGAAAGCAAGACCAGAAAGGTGGTTTGCATCCTGGAGCCAGTGTCATAGACCAGCCTTTTTTAACTGTTAGTGAACTGCCAATGAATCAGCAGAACCATGCCTTCCCATACATCAGCCCTTCTTATTTTCCCCTTGAAACATTTGTTTACATTTCAGACACAGACTGTTTACAGTATGGTTACAAATAAAAGGATTACAAATAGATGATCTTTGGGTCACCTTTGAAGGAACAGTCAATTTGAAACAAGAGCAACCAGGCATCCATATGAAAACATTTAAGATAAACCAAAACACCAATCTTTTTAAACAGTACATATGCATAGAAATCAGTTTACAGGCTGTTGTACTACAGTAAACTTTTATAATACCTTTAGCAAACTCCGCATTAGAAACACAGGAACAGAATTCCCAAAATTATTTCAGACCATTTTCTGATTCTCTGCATGATACATTGCCATGAATTTACATAATACTTACAGAAATAAATCCAAGTACCTTTTCAAGCACAGTTTATCACGTGAACACCTTTATGAGAAGTCAACAGAATATTTTAACATTTAATATGGTGCAAACTGTGACTTACTGGTCAGCCTAGAAAAGGTCAAGGTTTTTTGAGCCAGCTCACAGTGGTTAAGACTGGTATCATCACTTTGGATGCTTCCCTCTATACTAGCTGATCTCTCCCTGCAGTTTTCTCTTGACACTTTAGCTGAATCTTTCTGGAAGATACCCATTTTTAAAAAAAATGATACAGCAGGAAAATCAACCAAAATGCAAGTTGAATAATGGTATATGTCTCTGAACATAACTGGAATCCTGGTATTTCTCCCCCTACTTCAAACCCTATATGAAAAAAATGTGTTTCCTCAACATTTGAAAAATATGCCTGGCTTTCATAAGAGAGGTGGGAAGGTGCTTATTAAGTCTATACTTAAACTGCATACCTTGCAGGAAAAGAATCTCCACAGCAGGATGCTTCCAGGTGGCACAGTCATCTGTGCACGTACACATCTTGAACAGCCCAGGATGTGATTTTGTTTTATTTTACTATGAAAACATTCTGTTTGAAGATGGTTATTCTTAGAGTAGTATTTGACACTGGAGCTCAGCCCTTGGAGAAGATTTTGCAGTCCACCACATGACATCCTAATGTTCATTTCTTGATAGTCAACCTGAAATTCCTGAAAATTGCAAACTCCTGATCATTTACGTTGTGTATGTGAAATATACAGAACATAAACTGCAGGTTATGCTTCCTGTCTTTCAAAGACTAGATTGATTCATTTGGGAAATCAGATGAGAAGAAACAGTACAACTTAAGCTGTTTCTTAACAGTTGGTACACACGGCTTAGCTTGTATGTTAACCTGCTACTTTACTCCAAAAAGTGGTTCCTGGCGGTTGAAAGTTTAATTCTAATGAAACTATCAATGAAGAGAAAAGAAGGTGCAACAGTGCACGTTTATCTGTTGAAGAAGCAAAAACCGGCAAGGTTTTGGGAAGGTTCCCTCCCCTTGATAAGCATCATCTAACAATAAGATAACATTATCCCAGGAGGGTAACTTGACAACAAGACCTGAATCTCCTGGCAGAAAATTTTACAGACTTGCAGCTCGGAAACGGGCCGGGAGGGCGGTGGGGGGGAAGACCCCACGTGTTTCACCACCCTCGGTCTCGTTCTGCCGTCCCGCCCGGGCAAGGCCGAGGCCCAGGCCCCGTCCCTCTCCCCGCCAGCCCGGCCCCTCACCACCGCCTCCGCAAGGCAGTGCCAGCGCCTGGCGCGGCCCGCGCAAGAACTCGCCGTCACAGGCAGGGCTGAAGCCGCTGTCCCTCCGGCGGCGCTGCCCAGGATAAGATGGCAGGCGAGCAGCCGCAGCTCCCGGCTCCCTAGGAGGACTGCCCGTAGCAAAGATGGCGGCCGCGAGCTTCAGTCGGCCACTGGGGGCGACAACCGCTGATGTCAGCGCGGGGTCGCAGTGCCGCGGATGCGGCCGCGCTGGCCAGCACGTTCCCGGGGAGACTTCCTCAAGCCGCATTCCTTGCGCGCAGCTTCATCCCCAGCAGCGGAGGCCAGAGGAGACTCAATTTAAGCCGCGTTTCCGCCCCGCAGGTGCGCCTGAAGTGCCGGGTGCAGCGCGGCAGCAAGCTGTGTCGCCTCAGCACTGCCCTTAATAAAGATGGCCACCCGCTTCCTCCCCCTCAAGCTCTAGCACGGCTGGTCCTGGCAGCTGCCAGAGGCTAGGCGGCAAGTCCCCACCGGCCAGAGCAGCGTGGAGTCGGAGGCGGGGTCTGCCTTCCTCGCCGCCTCATGGCCGAGGCTGCGGGCTCTCCGCGTTGCCCCGCAGCGGGCAAGTACAAGGCGAGCGGTGCGGGAGCGGCGAGAGCCCGCTGGCGACTGCTCGGACAGGTAGGGGGAGCCCATGAGCGGGAGGGGCTGCGTTGATGTCGGGGCGGGCCGGCCGGAGCCTGAGGGGGAACGTGTGTTTGTTGGTCCCGTGACGCAGTAGCGCTTTGGGTCTGGGCGGTTCGTGTCCGCTCCCGCCCCTCAGCGTCGGTGTCGGGTTAGTGTGGCCGGTAGCTCAGAGCGCCTGAGGGGCGGGCTGTACTTCGGGCCGCGGTGCCGCTGCTGGGGGGGCGCTGGAGGAGTACGGAAAGGCGAGCTGCGGAGATCTGCCCGCATCCCCGACAGGGGCGGTTGCGAGGAGTAGTTTGTTTGGGCTTGCAAAGGGGTTTTCGGTCCTCTTCTTGGCAAAAATGCCAAGAATAAGAATATATACAGATATGTACAAACATGGCTCCTCAAGGTGTGCTTTCAATAGCTCCCCAAAGCGACCTGTGGTCTTATAAGGAGTGTTAACGGGAAGAGGGCTGGCACCCTGCACCTGAGGGCACTAGTTTAGGATTTTCAGGCTGGTTTGACCCCTTCCGTCTTAGACTTGGGGGTGCTGGCTGATGAAGTGCTTAACGTGAGCCGGCAATGTGTGCTGGCAGCACAAAAAGTCAACTGTATCCTGGGCTGCATTAAAAGAAAGTGTGGCTAGCAGATCGAGAGAGGTGATTTTGCCCCTCTGCTCTGATGAGACTTCACCTGAAGTACAGCGTTCAGCTTTGGAGTCCCCAACACAATAAGGATATAGACCTGTTGGATAGGGTTCAGAGGAGGGCCACGAAGATGATCAGAGTGCTGCAGCACCTTTTCTACGAGGACAGGCTGAGGGAATTTGGTCTGTTCAGCCTGAAAAAGGCTCCAGGGAGACCTTATAGCAGCCTTCCAGTATCTCAACGAAAGTACCTACTAGAGAGGGACTTTTTATAGGGGCATGTGGTGATAGGACAAGGGGAAATGGTTTTGAACTAGAGCAGGTTAGATTTAGATTAGACATTAGGAAGAAGTTCTTTACTAGGAGGATGGTGAGACACTGGAACAGGGTGCCCAGGGAAGTTGTGGATGCGCTGTCCTTCGAAGTGTTCAAGGCCAGGCTTGGTGAGGCTCTGAACAGCTTGGTCTAGTGGGAGATTTTTCTGACAATGGAAGGGGGCTTGGAATCTTTAAGGTCCCTTCCAACTCAAGCCGTTTATGATTCTATGCTGCCAGAGTTGGTTATTGTAGCTGCTACCCAAATTCCCACCCTTTGCTTGCCAGCTCCATCCTGTCCATTGCCTTTCATGGGGAGCTGGGTTGAGACCCCACTCACCTGGCAGTGAAATCTACACTTTACCTGCAGCAGCTGGTGGCCTGGTGAGCATAGGGGCAGTGCCTGGAGGAGGAAGCAGCAGTAAGTGGTTACACCTGCACTTGAGGTGACCAGCAGCTCATTAGCTCTGGCCTTCCCTATTTTTTTGGACTCTTTAGGAGCAATGTAAGGTTGGAAAAGATTTCTCTGCAGATGAACACATGTATAAAGGCTTAAAACCCCAAATCAGTTTTGTCAGTTATTATCTGACATAATGTTTATGGCCCTAACTTAAATGCTTAGTTTTGTGCAAATGGATGCCTGGAGCTGCCCATCCCAAGCTCACCCCAGGAAGGCAGAGTGGCAGCAGTGGGTCTGATGGTGGTTGCGGTTGGGTAACAGAGTGGGAGGCTTGGAGAAGTTAATATTGCACTTTTCTTTGTGTGAATTTTTGGTTTGTAAATTTGCTGGACCTGTTTGTTAAGACAAACTTCTGTTTTATTATACTCAAAGCAAGAAACATCAAAGTTACTGGTAGGAATATCAGGTTTGTCTTTTTAAGTTTCTCTTAGCTAGAAGCTTCACCGTAAGCTTCACTCTGTGGCTATACTAGCTGTTAATTCTTTTCAACATACTGCCTTTGGCATATCTCTGTTTCTTAAAATTGTAAGGAGCTTTTCATAACAATAGAATGGGGCTGTGGAGGATGCATGGAGGTATCTGGGGAGAAGGCTTCCATTTCTTCCTCAAATTACATTTCTCTGTGACCTTTTCATCTTCAGATTCCCCGTTTTTTTCCATGTTCTTCAGCTTTTCTGTTGATTTTTGTATGGTATGATGAGCAAGGATCAATTTAATCTTACTGGTACATCTGAAGTAAAAGTCAGTTCTGTGCTCTTTACTACAGTGATGCTCAGATCTGTCTATGGATTGGAAGGAGGTATCAACCTTCTTTTATATTCATCTTTAAAGGAGCACTGTCAAAAGTGTTTCTTTACAGTGCTTTTTAAAACACTTTTCATACTGCTTATAATAATGCCTTACGTTAAATCACTTCTGTGGTGTGTTTATATATTGAATTTGCTTTCATTCAGTGCATACACAAATTGATTTGCTATGGTAAGGACGTTTGAGTGCATGCTTGCTGATTTAATTAAGAAAAAAGCCCTTTTACCAGGTATCCTATGAAGCTAGCATAAAGAACCAGGGGCTTGCATAATTACCTACGTGTTCTTTATCAATAAAATGTTTTATATATGTACTGAATTTGAAGTTTGGCAGTATCTTTAAATTTAGCCTGTCAGAAACAAGTAAATGTTTTTTAATTTTTTTTTTTTAAGGAAAACAAAGTGAAGTTAAGTTACACTTGTAGCGTGAATTTATAAATAACAGGAATAAATTCTCTAAGGCTCTGTTTTCAGGTCTGCCAGTCTATGCAACTGATGGCATTATCCAGTCTGTAGATTTTTTTAACAGGGAACTTTAGAGCAATATGCATAAATTAAGTTGCTCCCTATATGTACATTCGCTCCTTGTAGAAAGTGGAATGAAAACTTTCCTGAAACCTGCAAGCTTCTTATCAGGCCTGTTACCTTTCTTTTGCTCTTATTCTCACAGAAGCCTTGTCCCCCTGCTGATATACTTTAGCTTCCAGAACTGAAAAGTAAAAGCTAAAGTAAACACAGGGCAGTGGCCTTTTATTTTTTCTTTTTTCCTGATCAGAATAATTTATAATTTTTTTTTTCTTCTCTTCCTGCTCCTCTGTCTGTAAAAGATGCCTGTACTCCAAATCTTTTTTCCATGGTTTTGTTAGTCTTGAGTTTGTAAATTGTTTACAGTTGAATAAAACAATTTGGTAAATAAACACTTTAAAATAAATAATGCACTGTCCCACTGATGATATTTAGAGATAGTGTAGTTATAGATGATGCTGTAGCAGAATATGTAGAAATTTTCTTGTGTGTACAAAATACCATGATCCAGGAAGTGCTCTAGACTTTAGCAGAGGTTGGTAGACCATCAGCTGTTACTGAATTTGGCTTTTAGTGCACCTAGACCATACACAAAGAAATACAGGGAATTTCAGGTAACTGACATTTTCCATATGGGGTTGGGTTTTGTTTGTTTGTTTGTTTTTTAAAGAGTGATAAAACATCTTTAGTTTTCATAGGGAGTCCTAAATATGGTCCTAATATTATCATTAAATACTGAGGACCCTGCAATTGAGGTCTGTGGTAAAATTTTGCTAGAGGCTTTCTAAAACATGTGCCAGCTTGGTGAAGTTTTCTTTTTTTTTTTTT
>JANHGN010019069.1:2500-17906 GCA_024605025.1 Megaceryle maxima | reverse complement strand
TAAAAGACCAGGACAGGGTTTTTCAGAAACAAAACAACAAAAAAAGTTATGTGACCTGAGTAAAGCCTCATAGAGAAGTATTAACAAAGATTTTTCCCTCAAAAGAAATACAGACAAAAATTGAGTTCTATTCTGGAGCCTTTAAATTTTTATTTTTTTATTTTTTTAAACAGGCTTAAAATACGCAAATGAAGAAAAAAATACGTGGATATTATAAATAACATAAATCAGATAAGCTGACACAGTGACACTAAAAACACCCCAGTGGGGAAACAACGCAGCACTAACAGCAACTATAAGCAGTCATCAAGCAATCAAACTTGCCTAATTCTAGGCAAAAATATTCATTCATCGAGTGTACGACTGGAAGTGACAACAGGATTCTAGTTGGGTACAACTCACCCTGTCAGTAAGGTTCTTTTCCAGAAGAGAGACTATTATTTCAACTATGTGCACATGAGGTTCCTCATCCTGCTTACAGTGAAAAATAAATACATTCTGTTTGTGTACAGTGTTTTTCAACAGAGATCTCAACAACACAAATGTATTCTTACAAAACACTCCTGCGAGGTAGGTAGATCATCATCACCGTTTTACCGATAGAACAGAGATTTGCCCAGTCTCACAGCTACTCGGTGTCAGAGCCAGGAACACGCACCCTGGCTCTGTACCAAACTAGGCAGTGCTCCTAAGCTTATACTATTGCATTCAAAAAATTATTTTAAGACAATATATATGCTTAATATTACAATATAGCATGTCATAATAAAACAAGACTACAGTATACCTTATCTTTGAGGTACCATTCCTCCCCCCTCCCAACTCTTAGCTGGAGATAACCAAAGTAATTATGGGCTAATGATAAGAAGTTTATAGAAATATGCCCTGTAGGAGCAGATATGCAAGTCACTGGAAGTATTATGTTTCTGTTCATAAAGAACATTTGTGTTATTTCTGTAATGCCAACTTATTTTGGGTACTAGGACCACGCAAATCATGTTATTTTGAGATGCCAAGCAGTTGTATGTCTACAGTTTTGCAGTTTAGCGTCAGTAACTCGGTCAATCTCAGTAATTACTACAGATACCTTTCCCAAGCTTAATATAATGGTGATCTAAAACCACTTCCCCCACAAAGACTCTTAGAACACTTTCGCAGCTACACATTCAGCTCCCACATCCACTAAGTGCGAGTCTTGATTAAGACAAACACATGTGATCTCTGGTTTTAACAGATTTCCATTTTCAAGTTCTATAATGAAGTGACTAAATCCTGTATTGGGACTGACAGCAGACAACTGAGACTTTGTTAAATTTGTCGGTAAAGTACAGTTGAGATCTGAAACAAAATAACCAATCCAGTTCCTCATGTAGGCTCCATGACTCACCACTAGTATATTGGCATCTAATGTTTTAGAAGCTCTACCATTACCAGAGCCAAGTTCTGCTTCGCTGCAGTGATTTGTCCAAGGGAAAACAAACTGTTCTTCAGATCTTCCTGAGCTTCTGCTGGCTGCACCATGCGTGCCTTGCTCTTTCTGTTCCAATTCAACAGCTAGCTGACACAGAAATTCAAAAAAATCCCTTGCACGTTCCCTTACCTAGAGAGAAAGGTCAGAAGAGTACAGTGTGAAGAATGCAAGAGACTTCAGCTTTCAGAAATCTGATATATAACTACTTCAGTTAAATGAAAAACATTTATCGCAGACAAGTCTCGGGAAGCAATGGTAAGTTATTGAAAGCTGTAAAAACTCCTCTGCCCTCCAAAGCCAAGGTTGAGAGTAATTGCCATCACTGTTCTGCAAACGAGAGCTTCATGAGGAGTCAATCTCAAAATCAGTATTTTAGTTCTCAAGAGATTTCCTACTTGGGAGCCACTGTAATCAGGTAAAGTGGTGTTTTTAGCTCAGAAAATAACTACCTTTGGCTGGGCTAAGCTCTCAGTAAGATGTTCCTAAGTACACAATAGCTGCATCTGCACAGACAAAACGGCCTAGGAAGCAGGGCAAAGACAAATAACTACCATACCTCATCCAGTGTTTCTCCTCCAGAAGGTGTGAATGAAGGACACTGCTCCCCAGCAGCCTTTGCCATAGCCTTCAGCTCAGTCAAAGGCTTTCCTTCTGCAACACCATATTTCTGTAAGAGGCAAGTTACAAAAAGCAGGTTTAGCAAGATGTACCAAGTCTCCAGTACCACTTCCAATGTCAGCATCTCTTAACAGCTTTTTTTTTTTCTTGGATTCTCAAGTGTAATGTACAGGCTTAACTACCTTTTACATTTTATTCCAGTATTGGGGGAGGAAGTATCTTTATATATGCCATTTAATTTGAAAGTATATATATAAAGTGTATATATACACATGCTGGGTAGAGAAATACATTAAGAGCAGCATCTTATTTAAAGTACTAGTATTCAAAACACTACTTTTGGCCTGATCTTTGCCTTAATATTTTTTTCCTGTGCTCTTGACAGTCATTCTTAGCGTACAAAATTCACGTCTTTGTAACTGAGGATACATTGCTAACACCTCTGTATGTAGCTGTTCACACAAGGATAAACTGTTTACTTTTCAGGTGCAGAAAGACTACATGGAATTATTTTTCACAAGTAAGAGTCATATCATTTCTCTACAGACCTCTGAAGTCTCCCCAAGAGAGAAGGAGTCCATGTTAAAAATAAGATTTTTTTAGGAAAAAATAAAAATAAAAATAAGATATTAAAAAGCACAAGTATTCTACCTATCAAAAATAAAAAATAAGGCTTCCTCCTTATGCTTTTTCAGGATATACATTACTGCTGTGGAGTGTCTTCAGAAAACAAGGGAAAAAAAGGTCTTAAAAAGGTATGCTAATGGGGACTCAGAGAACAGGCAATTACCTATCCTCAATGACATGCTTATTCCCAAGACCTCCAAATAACAATACTGAGGCTTTTCTGACTTTTATGTAACTATCCACTTGATGTGGCTATGCAATTAGCTGCCATAATTTATTATAGTCTTCAGAATTTAAATGCCTACTGAAACACATTTACTTCAGCCTCTCAACCCCTTTCTTTCTCTAAATCAAGTTATTGGCAATTTAAGAACACTAAAAAAGACATGAAGAAATAAAGGCTCTGAAATAGCTGAAAATTAAATCCTAATCTTAAAGTTTTTTCTGGACTTCTCTCGTGAAATCAAGGCATGAGAGAATAAAACTTTATTAAGAAAGTCAACAATATATGTTCTTTCAAGGGACTTTGCTTCTTTTCATGCAATTCAAATTTAATTCTAGTTATCCAGAGTAGCAACTTGGAACCTGTGGCCTGCAGACACTGTACTGGCTTTTCTATACATCCACACAAACACCAGGAAATAGGAAAAGAAAAAAGTAACTGATACTTAAGATTATTCTTTTTAAATTCTGTATCACAAGCCATAATATTTTTTAAAATGTCAGGTGGTAAAGCATCTAAAGAAGACTGGGAGGCATTTAACTTGATCCTTTCAGAGGGAGAACTAGAATTTCTGACAGAAACAGAATATCCAAATAGGAAATGCTACGATTGTGTTCCGCTCCTTAAACACTTGCCTGCTGGCGATAAGCCATCCCACTTCTGCTTTTGTACCATTTCTTTCTTTAAAATTCAGCTGACACTCTCATTGTAGCAACAGAAGGGTGATTCATATTAGCAGAAACAGCCAGCATCTGAGTTTATTCTGATCAAGACATACTTAATACCAGACAGGAGGTACAATCCTGCCTGTTGTCAGGCAGAGAGGCTAATCAGGACAGCAGATGGTTCCACGGGCAGCAGAAAGCTTTCCAGCAGTCATGGAAATGAAGAGGTGTAAACAGCTAAACAGCCAGCATCGAGTTGCGCCATCAGGCTAGAGAAGGTAGGTAGGGGGTATCTTTAACACTTCACATGGGGGGTTAGAAAACAGAGCTAAGCTTTTCACTTACTTAAATCATCAAAGCATCACAGTTACAATACTAGTCACTGAATTTTGGCTCTGCTTCACGATTCTGCAAACAATTTACAGTACCTGATGGGAAGAGTTCAGTTTTCATTGATTAAAAACACATCAAATAGTGCTCTGCACTGTTAAAGCTCCCATTTAATAAGCCAAGATATCCATAAGCAGTGACATTTTTGAATTGTTTAATGTTCAATACTAAACCAAAGTCTTTTTGCACTTACTCTCTCTCGAAGTCTTGCATCATACTTGATTTCCAAATCTTTGCAAAACTTGTTTTTTCCTAGAATTGTGGCAGCAGTCTAAAAAGTGAATATACAGTCACATCAAAGAGCTGTTTTCTTATGGGACAACTAGGCCACCTTACACCACCACAGCCAATATGAATCATATTAACACCTCCTGTCGCTCTCCAAATTCCTGCCCAGCTGAGTACAACTCTCTCTGCACACATCCCCGTTTTCTCCTGCCCTGCTCAGCCTTGAACGTTCTGCTGTCAGTCACGGGCCAGAGGATCCTGTACAACTCCTGCTTCCAATAACCACTACACACCCTGACTACAGCTGATGCAGGAGACATTGCAAGGAAAAACTACATTTCCTCACTAACAGTTTATTTTAAAACCCTTTTTTTTCCCCCACCCTCTTTTGCAAAGGAACTTGTACATTCCTCTCATACTTAAGGTATGAAATGACAGCATAATAAATGACACTTCAAAGATTTGCAGCTGAGAAAAAAAGGCAGTTCCGAGTAAATGGAAACTGCAGCTTTACATATCATTGGAAAAGCTCCCACAAATTCTGGATATCTTGTCAAACAAATGGCAAAGTACATTTCCTTTATGCAAAGGACAAATTCAGACCTGTCTTGTACGTTATGACAGTGTGAATGCTTCTCACGGAAAAGGCTGTCTCTAATATAAGGCAAAAAATTACCAACTTCAGCATTAAGTGGCTGAGCATTCAAAAGCAATTCCCCTAAGGCAGGCACATAACACACGCAGTCTTAGGCTCATTATAAAGCACTATTAATATTTTTGTATACAATCACTACCATTCACACACTTAAAGGAAGTGACTTGTCAGGCAGTTATTATGCATTTTAAAAATATCTAAGTATTTAAAAACATCTTATTATTACTCCTCCTTCCCTGTCTCTCTGGTTCGGTTTTTGCCTAAGTTGTGCTGCTACAGCAGTCTAATGGGACAGTGCTGCAAAACTGATGAGCAATGTTTATGATGTAAGTTTTAATTAAAAAAAAAAGAATTATGCTAGGTTTTGATGATCTGGTTTACAGCAAGGCTTTTGTGGGAGGACAATAGGAAAAAAAAGAAGTAACAAGCAGGGTTGTCAAGAATCACTTAGCAGTTTCAATCACATGAAACCCATGTCTCCTGAAATCACAGCATTAGTAACAGCAGAGACAATTAAGGATAGGCCTTAAAAAAGACATGACCTTCCTAGAACAGCTGACCTGTGCCTCTACTTTCAAAAGCTCCATTTCCCTAATTTTTTTGAGTATTTTGTAATGTTGCACACAAAATCACATGTAATCCCACTCAGTAATGATCAATTTTTCTCTTTAATTAACCTATTAATATAGTGCATCAAGGTGAGGCCTACACTATTATGTTCCTGACAAAATCCAACCTCTCTGCACATTTCATGACCCTTGGGCTGACAATGCAGCAAAATTTGATCCCGCTGACACCGGTCTGCACTCCTACACAGCATACAGAGGCAATGTGTAAGACAGTACAACACCACCACAGCCAATTTAGTTTGTTTCTTCAAAGAAAAAGTGACTTGGATCTGTGCTAACACTATGCCTTGATTACTCCTTTAGCAAGAATCTATGCATGTATGAAATAATGGTGAATCTGTAAGAACAACATTGCACTACATCCTGCAAAGCAAGCTGGCCTTCACTGCTCCCTAACTGAGCTGTTGTTGTTGCAATTTTGTAGAGGCCTTCTTGAATTCTAAACAACTCAATCTGCAGTTCTAAGTCCATCAAAACAGCTTTTGGCTCTCCATCACTGTATTATTTTTCCATTATCAACGGCAAATAAATGCCAAATTCTGAAGCTAATATCTACAACTGGTTGCCTCAAGAAGCACTTGCCTGTTTTGCTCGAAGGAGGTCACTTGAAAAGACATGAGTGAACTTCACGTTACTGAGAAATAAACCAGCAGCATCTGCTTGTCTGAAGCCAGTTGCAGAAAGAGGCTCATCCACTCCTTGACCTACAAAATAAAACCCCATTAACAGTAAGACATACAAATTATAGCTCATTTAGCAGCTGAGCAAGCATGGCAGCAATCAAGAATCTGCTCAGGCATAATAAAATGCTTGCCCTTCAGTAACGCCAACCATTAGTATTAGTAAAAATCACCATTCCTCTGGTCTTCCCTAAACACAGCCATACAAATTGTACTATGAAAAGGGAGTACAGGCTAGGAAGACAGAAGGATCGTTATCGATGATAATTTTTCACCTCTAACAAGCTAACAGAATAATACTAACCTTGCAGTATTTTGTCTTTGTTGTATCTTGTTTCTCCACTAAAAGAGATTATAAACAAAAAAAAATTAACTCACAATGACTTTACTGAATGTTCAAAAACATCATTGTATTAGATACCAACAGGAGACAGCAGTCTCAATATAAAAAATTATACAGTACAGCCTCTTTTTGAAAAGACTTTACAAAAAGAAACTCAAAATATTTTCAAGTAGTCAGCCCAAATCATTCTGTCAATCTTTACTAAAACAAATCTACTTGGAATAAAAGGGAAAACCCCAATTCCTTAACATTTCAGCGTAGGAATGTTAGACTGCCATTCCTAAAGGAGCTCTTCGCTCCACCAGAGAGCTTTTGGCAGGATAAGGGTCTTATGAGCAGTTAACTAAAAGTTCACAAACTGCACTTACTGATGTTACGTAGCACCCCGTACCGGGACCAGTCCCGAACCACACCGACGAGCCCTGACTTGACCCCGGGGCACGGGCTCACGAACCGGGCCAGGCCCCAGAGCAGCAGAGGCAGGAACCGGACAGCCCCTCCTCAAGGGCCAACCGCTCCCATGCCCAGTCCGCAGTCTCCGCCTCGCTCAGCGGCTGCCCCGGCGATGACACCCCCCCGCTTCCACGACTGACTGACTGACGGACTGACAGGAGCCGCCATGGACTGACTGACGAGACGGATTGACAGGGGCCGCGCGCGCCTACCGGCCCGCCCCGACGGAGGGGGCGGAACCTTGCTGACGTCATGTCCCGGGGGAGAAAGGGAAGCTGGGGGGAGGGCAAGGCTTAGCGGCGCGGGGGCGAGGGAAGGGGGGTGGACCGGCGGCCGCGGTACTCACTGCCTGACGACGGTCAGCCCGAAGCGAACCATGGCGGTGGCGCCGCGCAGGCCCGGCTTCACCCCGCCACCCACCGGCGCCTCCGGGCCACGCTACGGCGCCCGCCGGCAACGTCACGGCCCCGCCCCGGGGGGAGGAGGCGGTGAGTGTGCGGGGGCGGGCCCGCCTCGGAGGCGGTGGCAGCCCGACCCGGGGGATCGGGGGGTGCTCCCCTGGCTGGGCTTCGGGACGGTGGCACCTGGGAGAAGAGGGCGGGCCCGCACCCGCTTCCATTAAGGATGGGCTTTGTCCCGCGTTAAATGTATTCGGCCACGCCGTTGTGGCCTTAATATCTGTCGGAGGCTGTGCGTAGGGTGGGGTGAGAGTTCGTCTGCCTGTGAGAGCAGGACGTGTGGGGAGGAGGGGCTCTCGGCTGCAAGTGGCTGCGGGTGTAGGCAGGGCACCAACCACTAAAATCCCTACCTATTATAGAATATTTATTTTTAAAAGTAAAAGGGGCGATATGTCCAGTCTGAAGTGGCTTTTAGGGGCTCAAGGCACGTGTTGAGAATGAGCCTTACGAGGAGCAGCTGAGAGAACTGGGGTTGCTTATCCTGGAGAAAAGGGAGGCTCAGGGCAGACCTTATTGCTCTCTACAACCACCTGAAAGTAGAGGTGGGGGTCGGCCTCTTCTTGCAGATAACAAGTGATAGAATGAGAGGAAGCATCCTAAGATTGCACCTGGGAGGTTTTAGTTGGTTATAATGAAAAATTTCTTAACCAAAGTGTTTGTCAAGCACTTCAACAGGCTGCCTAGGGAACTGTTGGAGTCACCATCCTTGGAGGTATTTAAAAGACTGTGGATGTGTTTAGGGACGTGGTTTAGCAGTGGACTTGGCTGTGCTGGGTTAATGGGTGAACTCAACCTTAAAGGTCTTTTCCAGCTTAAATGGTTCTGTGTTTTTCCTCCACAATTATAATTGTATGGCTTTCACCTTAAAACTCTAGTTTTCACAGAACGTCATTATTCTGGGACTTCGGTCAGTTTACCAATTGCAGAAGACGTAACATTTGATCATGTTCTGTCTTGTTACATCAGCTAAATTAGGAACACTAATTGGCAACAGGACTTTGCTCAGAGCAATAGTTGGATAAATTGCACTAATTACAAGTTGATTAAAAGTCTTGGAAGACAAATCATCCCCCTGAGTGATCATGGGCAAAAATGGGAGCAGTTCTGAAGCAATAGTTTCAGACTAGCAGTTCCCAACGCAAAGCAGCGTGTGGTGTAGGTGTTCACGCCGTGGACAGCCACAACCAGCTGGGGCCACGCTGGCCCTGTGCAGCAAAAGTGCAGAGCCTCCTCATGTTTTCTGAAAAATGGGACAGATTGTTATCTTCTCCTTCAGGTCCTATTTACCCAAATCATTTTGGCTTCTGGGATCTAGGTGGGAGATTGGTGGAATAGAATTTTGGGTTCCATAGTCCTGGGATGGGCAAGTTTTATATTAAGTCTGTTGTAGACTTATTTGTTCGACTGAGGCCAACATCACACTTAGAATCATTAAGGTTGGAAAAGGCCTCTAAGATCGAGTCCAACTGTCTACCCAACATTATGACCACTAAACCATGTCCTGAAGTGCCACAGCTCCATGTTTTTTGAACCCCTCCAAGGATGATGCCTCTACCACCTCCCTGGGCAGCCTGTTCCAATGCCTCATTCTTCCCGATAACCACTCTAAACCTCCCTAGGTGCAATTTAAGCCCATTACCTCTTGCTATCTAATCATCTAGTCATTTGAGGAATTCTTCTGGGTTGCTCAGAGATCTGACTTAACTTTGAAACTGGTTTGTTCTTTGACACCAAAGAAGTTCTAAATGAAGACTAAGGCATACTTTGCTTCATTTGATAGCTGTTTAAAATAGATGTTAATTGAATTTTTAATGCAGTGGTGAGTCTGTTTCATTTCCTATTTATCTTTGGCAGTGTGGCATAACCTTACATTTCTGCAGCGCCTCTCCTCTGCAATTTCAGAACTGACATTTTCCAAGGATGAGACCAGTAACGTGTCCAGCCTCCAAACAAGCTGGTGCCAAATGACTCAGCTCTGTCCTGCTTCTGTTGTAGCACTGTTACAAACAACTGTGCTTTGCCATGATGCTAAGACCCCAGCTGTGTTTCAAGCATATTTTAGAAGGGCAAGAAACAAATACGAGGCAGCACTGTTAGTGTCTATATTCTTCTAAGTGCATGTTCTGATACAGGTCCCTTTGCAAAAGTGACAATCCATCAGGCAAAGTTTTAAAGAGACTTTGAAGTCACATAGTTTGGGTTTGTGAGAAAACAGCTCGAAAGGCCTGCAGATTCTGACTTGCAGCCTTGTGGTTTGGCTACTAGATCATCTTTCCCTTTCCTGCTGTTTAGTCCTCTTATCTTTGCTCCTTCATCTTTATAGCATGTGCACACTTTTTCCTGAGCATTAAAAATCTTATTTTTCATTTCTTCCTCCTCAGTAATTTCTCTGATCTGCTGTAGCACATCATGTCAGTAGTCTGTGGTCTTGAGCCTATTTGTTAAATTGACCCATTGAAACAAAGTGTTTATAAAGCACAACTGCTGGCAGGAGCACAGATACTCATCTGATAGGGAACAGTATTTTGAGGAAGTCATCTTAGAAAGGAAAAGTTTCTGTAGAGCTGAAAATGAAACATTTTTAAATGAGAATTTTTGTTTTCTAACAAATTTTAAACTTGAATAATGTTGACTGTCTAGTAAAGTCATCATCATATGGATCATCTATCGCTAACATCAGACAGTATCATAAATCCAGGGTGACATATCTAGTCTGCATGAAACAACTGCTGGCAATTAGGAACCCAAAACTGAAATCATCAGCTGGCTATATTCCCTGCAGCATATTTGTCATTTGAGTTCTGGTCTTGCTGCTTGCTCTTACAACTACACCAACTGTGCAGAGACCTGGGCTAAATTTTTTTTCCTCTTTGACTCCTCTGCCTGTGTAATATGCCTCTAAAGGATGTGCTGGCATGAAGAAATTCATAACTTGGTCAAATTCAAGCAGAGATTGTGTTCAATTCTCAAACTGAATGGTCTGAAGAACATGATTGTGCAATACGTTTGTGGCAATGACATCAATTGCTTTCATGGAAAAGTAATGTTGGAAAAGTGTTTAATCATTTTTAAGATGATTTTCAGTATGATATACAAGCTGCAAGCAGGAAGCAAAGCCAGCCCCATGTGACAGTCAAGCTGAGCAGAAAACTTTCTGTGCTCCTCCAACAGCACTTCTGACCAATTTGCCAAAACCCTCAAGTGTTAAAAGTTCAAGCTGGGGCTGCAGTCTGTCTGGTTGATCGAGACATTTAGGTGAGCTGACAGAGAAGTGAGAAGGTTCAGTTAAACATTATACTTTCCAGAAGGCTGGGAAATGCCAGGCAGGCAGCTCCTGGAAGAGCTCCCAAGGTAGCTGCAGCTGTAGGAGTTACTTTACCGTCATCTAGCGGTCCTCCTGCAGTCTGCACCCTCAGGTTTTTGTGGTCCAGTTCTCATTCAACAAGCTTTGCATTTCTCTTAAGGTCACACACCTAATCGTTTGTTCTGGTGCTGCTAGCTATCAAGAGAATCACATCCAAATTTTATGCATTTCTCTTGCAATTTTCTATAGCGTTAGGCTAAGCTTTAGTACTGAAATTTAGGAAACTAAATAATACTGTCAGGGCACTCCAGAAAGATTGATACTTTTTTGGATTTGCTTCTCATACACAACAAAAATGGAAATAATAATAATAAAAAAACCTCTCAGAGAAGCAAAGCGGTTGAACTTGAGGAAGCTGGGAAAATTGAGAGAAATTCTTGTTTGGGTGTTCTGGGTAACAATCCTGAATTCTTTCCTCATCCCCCAGCCAGTTTTCTCCAAGTCATGGTTTTGTTCAAGTTCTGAAAACCCTAGTCATCAAAAGTCACTCTGCTGCTCTTCAGAGATGAGTTTTTGCTCTGAGAAGCACTACCAAGTAATCTGAGGAGCTGCAGGCCCAAATGTGGCCAGTCTGCTGACCTTTCTCTTCCTCCTTCACCGCTCTGCCCTAATTCTTCTTGTAGTTTCTGCATGTTACATTTTGGAAAAGCTCAAATGACATCCCAGTTTATTTTTAGAGAAAACTCAATAGCAAGACAGAGCTATCACCACATCATTTCCACAGAAGGACAGAGGACAGACATTCAAGGAGACAGACATTTTCCTTCCCCCCCCCTTTGCATCAGCTCCTTTATCTCTCTTTCTAGCAGGTTGCAGCAGAACTCATAGCTGCCCCTCACGCCAGGCATACTGCATACAGACCTCCTACCTAAAGCATAAATACCTCAGCATTACTCCCCTTAACTTACAAGCCTGACAGGTCTTGATTTAACATAGCTGCTACTGAGGGATGCCCTTCCCCACAGCCCAGTTGAGCTCTGGCCTGACATTCTCCCTGACAAGTGCCTGTACTAAGACCCCTGCAGTTTTCACTGTTGTCTCCTGGCAGCATCAGCAGTAACAGCAGCGATCACACGCTCTTTTTGGTGTAAAAATATTGTAGTCCCTGTGCCCCTGCCCCCTGTGCTGCATACAGCAAATCATAGAGTTGTACAATGTTTCTCAAATCACCTCTGAGAACCTTTTTTAAATATACCATTTTATCAAGAAAAATTAAAGACCATGTTTGGGTTTGTTTTGGGTTTTTTTTTTAATATTTCAAGGAGGTATAAAGTAAACTGTGGTACAGCTGGCTTTCTCCAAAGATCTAAAGGGATCCCCTAAGTCTTTTTCAAATAAACTTTCCCTTAATTGGGAGAAATGATTCAATGTGCCGTGGGGGGCAAAGAAGTAGAGCATAGCCTGTTTCCCTTTGTGCCAGCTGGCTGGCTTCGGTTTGCAAACAGCGCAGAGAAGGCTCCAATATAGTTCTCTGAAAACTGAATGCAACTTCTCCGCTTACGCCTGCAAGAGACTGCAGAAAGTCTATCAGCAGTAGAGTTGCCTGCATGAGCAAAGCCATGTGCTTTCCTGGCCTGTTTATTCCCTGTGAATACACCTTTTCTACCTTATCTACCTTACCATTAAGCAGTCCATGCGTTTAATAGTGTGTGCTTTTTTCCTCTCCCACTTTTTACCCATGGGACATTCAAGATACAGTATGTTTGGAAATAACTGTCACATATGCATCCTTCTGTGCTTCCTTCCGGGCAGAGTGTGGATGATGGAGGGGCTGTGGGTACAGGCAGTGAGCTTGCTTCAGTGACCTTGGGAGTCCCATGTGCTGATTTTCATAGGATGAAGCACCAAGGTAACGTTCAAGGGTTAACACCATATTGAGGAAGATGGACTCCACACCTCTCATACCTCTTGGCAGCTGTATCCTGAATTTTTCCTTCTGAAAAAAAGGGAATAACTTGGCCAGACTTAACATGAATTCTACCTGCTTTACATCAGCTTTGTATTTATTGACATCAGCTTTTTATTTATTGATGTAACTAGTCATTTACAGTATGAGGTAAGAATGAACTGGATTTGGTGGGAAAATTATTAAACCTGGTAAAAGTCAAGAGTGGAGATCCCACTGTCTTCAGTAAGGACAGAATTTCATTCTGCTTGTGTTGATTTCATGAGATTTGTAGGAAATTTTGCTTTTATAGAGCAGCACGGAATGAAAAGTGGCTACATAGTTCACGGACAAATTGAGTAATACAGCAATTGCAATAGAAGAATTTGAGAAGAGTCCTGAAACAAGCATTAAGGATACCTTCTTTGAAACAGAAAAGAACAATTCCCTGCTTAGAAAGATAAAACTGCATTTCTAGTCCCTACAGAAAGATTTCGGGAAACATAAAATAAAACAAAATCTGACTCATATACTGAGATTGGAAACACCAAGCAATTGCGTGGTTGTTATTTTTTTTTCTGGAATCTCGGTGCTAAAACTTTCTTTCCTTGTCTTAAACACAAAAGTCAGTCCAGTATGCAGTTGTTCTAAAGCATGAGTTTGCGAAGTTGTCCCTCCTTAAAATCCTCAGGCTGTCCTTATGTAAAGTATAGGATCGTGATGGGCAGAAATTGTTTGCAGATGGTAAAATGACAATACAAAACAGTTTCACAGGCCACATAATAATGGAATTAACCCGATTGTATGTGGCTTCTCAGCATTCAGACAGCTTTCTTTAAAAGAAGGCAACAGGCTGTTGTACAATTAATCTCAATTTTAGCTTCTGCACCCTATGTATGAAATGTATGAAAACATACATTTACATAAATCACAACGGAAAATCTCTGCTAAATATAGATGTAGTAAAACCTCTTAAAACACAAAGCTGCAGAGCACATCCCTGTAGTTTGGGAGGACACTACAGTGGGAAGGAATTAATCCTCTAAAACATGAAATTAGGCCAGAGAGCATCCTTTAGAGCTTTAAACCACAAATGGATGGTGTAAGAACAACCCTCACAAGTTCCAGTGCTTCATAGGCTCCAAGTTACACCTACAAAATGCTGCAGATTGCTGGTTGCGTTGTTCAACAGTGGCTAGAGGAACGCAAAGACTCCTTATGTTTTAACATCTCTACCATTGGTGCAAATACCTGTGAAATACAAGGCTCACTGGCCACTTCGCAGGGAAGTCTTAAGGGACTTTGCCTAAAGCTGCAGGTCCCAAGGTTGTGTGATTATGGCTAGAAAGATCTGACTCACAACCTCATGATTTAGTTCATGTTTCCTGTCCCATCCAAGATGATTTTTTCTGTTTGTTTGTATCTATCTATTTTTGCTCGTATATTTCTTCACTTTTGCGCTGCCTTTGGAGTTTTTCTGCTTCTCTCTGTTCATTAAGTCTTGGTTTCTTTCCTTGTGGGTTGTTTTAATTATTATTTTTAATTTATTTATTTATTTTCTCAGATTTAATTTCTGTGCTCTGATTTTGGCTGAGTTATTCATGTTATGATACCATTGTCCAAAAAAAGCGGATTCATCACCCATTGTGCATTAAGTCCAATTCTCACAAGCTTGGGAGAGACACTGCTTATTTATTTCAGGGTTGTACAAGCTCCATATGCTCGGTGGTTTCCCACAAATCAAGCACACCAGACAAAACTCTCTTTGCCCTACTTACTACAAAGTTAGTAATTTGCATACAGTTATAATACTGCTGACTCTGTACTTCCACTACTGTGTGTGCTCTGGGGGAGGATCCTCACTTGGGCGAGGGCCTTTTTGACCCATGGGCATGATTTTTAGTGTTATAATGAAGCCAGTTCACTTAAGGATAGCACAAACTGGTTTTTACCTGACAGTACAAAACTACATAAACCCAATATAATTTCCAAGTCTATAAACTCTAAGGTTTGTATGTTTTCCAGGGTGTCTCTTTTTCAAGGGCAGACAATTCTTGATTAGAAGTCCCTAGACTAACTACGGCAACAACTTCAAGGATAGTCTCCTTGTTACATGCACTAATAGTTATCAAAAGGCCTAACTAAATCCGTAAGCAGTGTCTGGGAAGATTAAACAATACTGTTAGTTTTTCCCCAGTGTGTCTGCCCAAATACCTCTTCTTCATTCTTCAGTGTCTCTTTGCTCTCCCCAGGGGCTCAGTGGCCTGAAATTCAGTAGAAGACTGCTACTGGAGGGCAGTGGAGAAGGAGAGATGCAAGGGTCAGGCCAAGCGTGTCTCACAGGATGCTGGTCACTTCACAGTGAGCGTCCCCATGCAGGAGATGTGGAGGAGGGTGAGCATCCTGCCTCCTGGCCACAGGCCGAGGAAGGAGGCTTGGCATGCGCTGGCTCATTTCTTCCTGATGGCTTCACCACAAAGGCCTCTCCTTTTACTCAGTTTCCCCAAATCTTACAAAAGGAAAAAAACGTAATTTTTGCAGTAGCATTTAAATGCAACAAGTAACTTAGTGGAGCTTTAAATATTTGAGTTAGTTGCAAAAATGTGCATGCTGTGTACTTAGGAGGATTTTTCCACTAGCTCAATTTAATTTCTACAAAATTTTTTGATCCAGCAACTTACCAGTCTTAGGACTTTGTTCTCCTTAAATGGGATCAT
>JANHGN010019068.1:4106-20920 GCA_024605025.1 Megaceryle maxima | reverse complement strand
AAAAAAAAAAAAAAAAAAAAAAAAAGAAGCAAAGCATTTTAATCAATTTGTACTTAAAAAACAAAAGCACACCAAGAAACCAGTGAAAGTCACCAGAATATTGAAAATGGAACAGGAAAGCCTGCTCCAGTAGTAGGAGACTAACGGTCCTTCCAGAGAATGAAAAGCCAGACCTACAGGTATATTTTGCCAACTGCCAAAAGAGTGCAGGGAAAGTGGTAGAGGAGTTAGTTCCTAATCTAACTTGTTAATTAATTGATAGCTTATATGAAATACATGAGATGATAATAGAATAGTCCGAAACTGTAACTCAAAAGTTTGTTGAGTGTTCAGGCTTTTAGACTTGTGGGTTTAATATGGATAGTTTACAGAACCTAATTCGAAGCTGGTGAAGTTAGTTTCCTTTGGAGGGACTAACTAGGAGAGTAAAACTCCAGAGAAGACATAACCCAGCAGGAGTTAGTACCAGTCACACAAGAGAAGGTACAAAACAAGACAGAGGATGGGCACTATACAAGCAGCAGGTGGGTCCTCTTGATTCACAGAGCCAACCACGGATGTTGTGTGTCCCACTTTTGGCATTTCTTCCTGTCTGTGCGGTGTTATTAAAGCAAGACAAAAATACTTCTGCTTTGTAATACTGGTGACTAGAGAAGGATCAGTCAAATATGGTATTTGGGTTGAAAATAGGTTGAATGAGGTGTTTTGTTTTGGTTTTTATTGAAGGCTTGCTCTGCACAGAATTTTCTGGCTTTGGTCAGAGCTCTTCTTTTGTTTCACAACCTCTAACAGCTGAACAACTCCATCCTCCAGCTTTTGGAAAAAAAGGCAGATTGCCTCAGAGACTTTTCTGCAGTATTCATGGAAATGAGGACAGAAATTAAATGGAAAAAGCAAATGACTTGTGAAAAGGGAGAAGCAGGGTTGTTGTAGCAGTCTCACCATATAAGAGACTGTGCTTGTAATGAGAAATTTTATTAATCTGGTATAAAACGGCAAGATTTTAAAACAGGATCATTGCTGGTAGTTGCTGATCCTTCTGAAAGAGCAAATAATAAACACCCATTCAGTTCTTTCTTCAGTTTCACAAAACTGTTTTACACTGACCACACCAAAATACTGTTATCCAGACTGAGGCTACTGACATGCTTGTGCTTGTGCTTAATTATAAAATCCTTGTGGTCTTGGCTGGAGACAGTTTTCCTAGACTTTGGGCTTGATTATCTTCTGTGATATGCAGGCATCTGCTTATTGGAGGGCACAAGTCCTTACTAAGAAAGCCTGTTAGTGATGTGCAACATTCACAAGCGATTAAGGCCTTACGTTAACTATTCTGGAATAGTTCTGCCTCCAGGAAGGGGCAGCTAGCTGATTTTAGTTTTCCAAGTAGTAGTTTAACAAGCAACAAGTTTACAAATGAAATACAGGCTCATGTGTTTCTCCAAGCACACTGTACTCCCATGCTTGAGAAGAAACTGGAAATTACATGGGCATTACATAATACTGCAATGTGATCTTACCAGCTCCAGGATTCTTTCAGTTCCAGCTCTTAACACTGGCAGACACAGAATGCAAAGATAGTGAGTGCTGGGATCAGAAACAGGAAGGGGAGCAAGGCAAGTTAGTTCTGGTGAGTCCAACAAAAAAAAAAAAAAAAGGTGTTAATGTTTTGTTAAGGTTTTTTCTATTTAACTAGTGGTTGTGATTATAAACCAGGATTCACACCACAATTTGACACAGGCCCTTCATGCATTGTGCAGCACCTTCTGCCTAGAGTAGGACCAGTAACAAGGCTTTGTAGGTGGGACTGAGTTTGAGGAGGTGCACATGATGCCTGTGATCCCCTGGTCTCCATAGTCAATATAGTTCTAGGTGTTATAACTTGAAAGATCCTAGGGTGTGATTCATCTGATCAGCCATAAAGTGATTTCTTTAAAGGTGAGATGAACTTTTCTTTAGGCTCCCTTGACCATACTGACTAGGAGTGCAATTCAGTTTCTGAATCCCAGGTACCTAGGGCCATCCGAGATGTCATGCCCTATCTGCCAGCTTCTCAGCTAATGCTACAGAAGGTCACTTAGTGTCTCACAGACCTTGTGCCACATCCACCAGTCCCAATACTCTGTTACCTCAGGCTAGCTAGGTCACACATCCACACTGACAGATGTGTAGGAGAGGGTGTGCTTATCTGGAGGCAAATTTCCTCCCTCTTCCACACTGATGTTATGAGGCCAATAACATCATGAAAGTCCAATGTCAGCATATAGAGCAGTGGCTCTTCTAGTCAAAAGCATCGCTCAGTTTGTGTGCAGGAAGGTCATGGACTGACAGTATCACAGAGGTGTTCTGTACTTCCCTAAAGGTTAAATGAACAGGAAGATGAATATAAGGAACGACCTTAGACCACTGACTGAGGACTAAAAATCCCTTAAAGCCCCAGATCTTTCTCATAAAATACAAAATGTGATTGAGTAACAAAGGCAAAACTGGAAGGTTTGGTCTGAATCAGATATCATAAAAACTGAGCTTGTGAGGGGTTTAGAGAACAAGTCATATGAGGAGAAGCTGAGGGAGATGGTCACGTTTAGTTTGGAGAATAGGAGGCTGAGGGGGGACCTCACTGCCCTCTACAACTACCTGAAAGGAGGTTATAGAGAGGTGGGGGTTGGCCTCTTCTCCTTAGTAACTACTGACAGAACCAGAGGAAATGGTCTGAAGTTGCAGCAGGGGAGGTTTAGATGAGATATTAGGAAGAAATTCTTTACAGAAAGAGTGGTGAGGCACTGGAACAGCCTGCCCAGGAAGGGGGTGGAGTCACCATCCCTGGAGGTATTGAAGAAACAAGTTGACATGGTGCTTCACGACATGCTCTAGGGGCAGGCATGCAGGGGGTTTGTGTGTTGGTTTTTGGTGTTGTGTGGTTTTGTTTTCTGGTGTTTTTTGTTTCCTTTTAGTGGTCAGGTATTTAGGTGTTCTTTATTCTTGTAGGTATGGTTGGACTCAGTGATCTACAAAGTCCTTTCCAACCACAATTATTCTGTGATTCTGTGATTCTGTAAATGCTGCCAGGGAACTTCCCCACCAATGGGAACAGTCACCTTGGTGACCCCTTTTGGTTTGTACCAACCAGCATTCTCCTGAGGAAAGCCCTGGCATGGTTTAGGAGTTAATGTGGGCCAGGGACCATTCCTCAAGGGAGCTTTGGGTGCAATCAGGCTGATTTGGAGGGGTGACCTTAACAGTGAGGTGGTTGGCTGTCCCATAAAGTTGGCAGCAGGGCCCACACACTGTCTCGGGGACACCGTGTTCACTAGTATACATGTTACCTGAGAGTAACAGATACAGCCCAGATGGACTGGCTAATTAACCTTGCTGGGAAAGGGAAGATATTGTCCCAGTTAAATCACTACACTAACAAGGTTGCAGCACCTCCATTATCTGCAGTGCTCTGGGCATCTCTAGATGTCCCATCATGACAGGCACTGTCCAGATGCAGATCATTTCTGCCTGTCAGTGGGCCAGAAAGCTTTACATCCATCAGTTTCCCTCACAGTTGGTGCCAAGATAGCATATTTTTTAGCATCCCCTCCACGGACAAACAGACTTTTGCAGCACTGAGTGTGTATGACATGACTGACCAGAGTTCTTTGTGAACATTTGCATGAATGAAATAAATAAACCTTTCTCCTGTCTCATAAGCTGTACCATCCTCAAGCTCCTAGTGACACTCATCAGCTCTCTTTGCTCTCAGACAGAGCGCACTGGGCTTTCTCCAGGGCTCAGACAGGAGAAATCCTGTGGTGTAGACAGGCCAGCAAATTAGCCCCTAGACATCTCTCTTGGCTTTCAGCCCTTTCTATCTTAAGAGAAAGTAACAGATGTGCCCTTTTGCTGTTCTGCTCTGAGCTCGTTACAGGTTTCCAGGCAGGGGAAATTATCAAAGTCTCTTTAGCATCTGCCTTTTCCAGAGGAGGAGGAGTCACATGCAGACAAGCTCCTCAGCCCTGGCTATCTGATCTTATTTGGGCACAGATCCCTGTAAGTTCACAGCCCAAACTGTCCCCTTCCTTTGTCACTTGTGCCAGCCCCAGCTGGTCCTCCCAGGTATACTTTTGCTTTCACAGTAGAAATGGACTTGCTGTGCTTCAAGAGGTCAGTGCTTTTGTGGCATTGCTCCAAAGAATTTGGAAGTGGTTTAGGTGAGGAGTCAGAAAACAAACAAAAAAACCCCCAACCACCTCTGATGTTTTAGTTATATATCTTTACCAGTGGTAAAACAAACCATAGATCTGTTGTCAATCAGTTGCCATAGTTATGCATTTTTCTTAAAGCTTCAGGCCCTACAGCCCAGTAATTACCTGAGAAACTTGTTTCTTGCTTTAAGACAAATTATAATAACAGCTGTGGATGAAGGCTTGGAAAGACTCATTCTAACAGGGAAAAAAAAAAAAAAAAAAAAAAGATAGATTAGAAAAAACAAACCCAACATCAGGGGCAGATGCCTGGATGTGGAAGGGGGGAGGACGACAGCTGACTGGGCCACATCCTGGGTGGCACCTCCCAATGGCAGATCATCTGACGAGGAACAACGTCAGTGTCAACTCATGCGACAAGGGCCCATGTCAGATCCAGTCATACAACAAGGAAGGGAAACACCGTCCTTTCTGCCAGGCCATCGTGGAGAGGAAGGTCCTTTCCCCCTCCTCTCCCCTGGCTGCCTCACCTTGACAGGCTCCAGGCAGGCTGTCACACTGGGCTTTGAACCAGAGAGTTATGAGCACTTAGAGCCGGCAGCAGGGGGCAGGGAAAGGCACGTTAATCAAAGATCCCTCATTTGGCAAAGAAAAATCACAAAGTAAATTTTACTGATGACGTTTCAGAGCTTGCTGGTTTTAAGTAAGTGTCTACACTTTTCATCATTGATCAACCATTACCATGATTAATAATCATGGGGACTGTTAACAGTGTTAAACCTATCATGGCAGTGCCTTAGCAAAAATTATGTTCTGTAATGTGAGATAATGCCTTTGCAGTTCTTGTTTATGTGTAGTAACTTCAATATTGACAATGAATTCTAGAAAAAAACTTTATACCTGTGTCTTTCAGCAGCAAGCTATCCCTGGGAATCAAGATGATACTATTACGGTGTCTGAGAGTGGGGCAGTGGGCTATAGGAGACACTCACCTAGCATGTGGAAGAGTTAGGTCTCACTGGGACACTTTGAACCAACAAGGGATATTCATTTTCTTCAGAAGTTGGTCTTACTGAGCCTCCTGAAAGTGTTGGAGCTTGGCGTAGGAGTTATCAAGGGAGATGGATACATCCTGTGGAATCTGTTAGTGTGGACGAGGTAATCGCAACAAAGGTAGGGGTTGATGAAGTTATTGGGGTTTACTCCAGCTTTATGTTGGTGTAAATCCTCCTGTGCTAAGCCATTGGCCTTATTACAGTAGGTGCCAGGATCCCATGCAAACACCTCGGAGGGAGCCAGACAGAACTGCTTCCTCTGCTGGATATATTTCTAGCCTTGGAGCTGTGATGGACCTGCTACAGTAGTATTGTAATCACAAATGGGACAGGCTGGAGTATACGTTTGCATGACATTGGCTAACTGCCTAAACTCGTGCTATAGTCAGTGGAGACAAAGAGGTAATTCCTCCCTTCCTCTGACCCATTTCAGACACCTGTGGTAGGATGAGGTGAACCTCCAGTCACTAAAGCAAGTGCTTTCCTTCTCAGTGCCACAAAGCGATAGGGGAACAACTGATTTGGACCCCCAGCTCTTCTGACTGCAATGAATGGGTTTTTTTCATGATGTCTGTCAGTAAAGGTGATGGCAGAATTAAACTCCATTTGAGGAAGGAAAGGGCGTCTGAATTTGGTATGCTTTTTTTTTCTGCTCTGAATTCTGCTTGGCCCTATTAAGAACTGAGCAGTACTAAATGAGTCAATAGAGTTAGGAAACTTAGGAAATATTCAAGTATCAGAACAAACAGATAAGAATATTAAGATAGGAATTAACCATTCCGATTGTGTGAATGGAAAATTATATAAATTGAAATCTGGAAATACAAGATTAATGGGGTAAATTTGGCATTACAGCAGTGGTCTCTGTACTGGGTCAGTGGCTGCTCTGTGCCTTGTGCCAAAGGCCACTCCATATAGGCCACTTTTGAAAGACTAAATTAAAGTCTTTGGCCTTTTTGTAGTGAGTGGAAAAAAATATCCAACAAATTGTAATTGACCAAATTATATGATGGCCAAAGCAGAGATTAAACTTTCCCATTTAAAATTAAATCAAATGCCTTGTAATATGACACAGATAAATACTTTACAATTACAGGATGCAACATCAGTGCCCGCAGGGAAATACAGAACACTATATTTCTAATGCCAGATACTCGAGAGACTATTTATTCAAATTGCATGAAGATTTACACTCCACTAATCTCATTATGAACCATACATAGGAAACATGGGTTGAAGCACATTATACGATAAAATTGGACCTTAAAAGATTATTACATTCATAAGGAGCTTCTGCTAAATAGAGGTAGCAAGACATTTTATATTTTGCAACACCTGACTCCAGAAAGTAATGCTGTTAGAAAACATTTAATGCTGTTAGACCTGTTTAACGAGCAATTTCTCTTCCAAGTTTTCTTTTTCAATTGAAAGCCATCATTAATACCTGTCAGATCCATATGAACATGTTCACTGTTCAAACCATGTGTCCTGCGTATTATAGCTTGTGTGTTCTGAATTTGTGTCTCTGAGGGTGGTAAATTAGGTGACAAAAGAAACCTTTTCTCCTACGCAATGATAATGTCTAGTTCCCATGCTGTCTTTTCCCTCTGTGCGTGCTCAGCTGCTTTGTCACTGTTCTCATTTATGTTTTGTGAGAAAGCT
This sequence comes from Megaceryle maxima, assembly GCA_024605025.1. Lineage (NCBI taxonomy): Eukaryota > Metazoa > Chordata > Aves > Coraciiformes > Cerylidae > Megaceryle > Megaceryle maxima. Next base: position 14,010 of record JANHGN010019068.1, on the reverse strand, counting down.
GTAACAGAGTGGTGAACTCACATCTGCAAATTCCCCAGCAAGATACTAAACCCCAAGCTTTTGCATTTTCTGGGACCCTGGAGGTAAGGATGGTGCTGTGGACACTGCTGATGACACTGTCAGGGTTGTACAGTCGGGCACTCTGGGGCTGACCAATGCCTCCAAGCACATTGGACAAATTTCTGATCAGCAGGGGGCAAAGTGGCAGCTTTGATTTAAAATCATGCACCTATTTGAAAGGACTGAGGAGCTGTTCCCATCTTTTTTATTAGCTGTCCGTCACCATTTGAGGACAATTGCCCAGCTGGGCACTTCCCCCTCAGTGGCTTCATGCATCAGGTAATAATATTTTTCATAGAACTGTCAGAAATGTGGATGTGTCTGTCCTCATCATGCTGCATCAGCACATACTCTGCACAGGCATCTCAAACTGCTTCATCTCCTGGAGCACAGATCAAAGATTTGTGCTTTCCACCTGGTGCAAAGAGGCTGAGGAGGTCCTCCCACAGATAGGCATGTCTCAGCATAAGCACTGCTGGAACATGAAACATGCACATGCCTAATGTATCTCCCATTTATCTTATCCATAGGATCAGGGTATGTGTACAGCCATCATGTTGTAATTCAGTAAGGGCCCCAGCAAATACCGGTTAGTACTGGGAGAAGCATCACAATTACTTCAAGGCTCTGGCCTCGTTCAAGGACAGAGACCTGACAGGTCTCACAAGGCAAGTGTGAAATTCATGCCCCTGTTCTATCAGCCCCTCTTGTAGCCTTTTCTGTGTCTTCTCTGCTTTTTGCCCAGGGTCCACCTCATGGTCTGCTGGTGACCACAGACCTGCTGACCCACCATGGGTGGCCTGAGGGCTTTGAAGCTGTGCAGGGAAGTTGCTGAGCCACGCTTGGGACAGGATGATGAAAAACTGTTACCTGGCTGTACTTCCACTGGAACACTGCTGTTCAATCAAAAGGTTGTACCATAATATTATTGCATCAAGGAGAAAAAAAATAATCCAAGCCCTCTTCTTCTAGCATGAATTACTCTACCAGTAGAAAAATCTACATATCAGCCTAAAGGATTTAGAAGGACAGCTGAATTCTCCCCTGACTGAAATGGTAATTTCTGACATCTTACTGAAGCAGGTCTGTCACAGCGTCACTGAGACATGACCCCTTAGCTTCCACTCAGCTCCCACCTGTATGCTGCTGTCACAAAGCTCATGCCATCTTCTAAGATATTTTGGAGAGCAGGTGAGGAGTTTGGGTGAAGTCCCAGTGAGTATTACATGGTCTAAGCCCTCCTTGTATCCTTACCCACAACACTTGTAGGAAAGGGTGTGCCGAGGAGAGCAAGGAGAGGCTGTAAAAAGGAAATGGTAAAGAACAATGGACACTTTATTAACTGCTCCTTCAAGCAGGACACAACACAGTGATCCTCCATCACTCTGAAGAGCCACAAAGCTGGTACAATTCTGCAGGAAACCACTTTGCCACTTGAGCTCCTCACAGTTCCTTGTCTTATAACAGTTGAAAAAAAACCCCATGGTTTGCTTGTCACAAAAAAAAAAGCATCAGGCTGGAATGTGCCCTTTGAATTTTAAAGCCACTTTTTTTGTTTATAAGACTGTTTTTTTTTCCTCTATGCCTGTTTTCATTGCATACTTTCTTGCATAAAATATGAAAAGTTGGGATTTTTCAGCAAAATAAGTTCAGTCTGATGATGTAGAAGTATACAAAATAGTTCTCACATTCCAAGTACTTTGGGCTTCGGTCCCTAATTCTTTTTTACTCTTCCAGTCTTTCCCGCCCCATAATTTCTTGCTGCTCCTTGGGAAGTGAGCTAGTGGTTTCAGCGCAACTTCTGATGGGCAGAAGGTGCCCCTGCTGACAAATACCTCTGCAGGAGTCTCAGCGTTGGTAGTGTCAGTACAGAGCAACATGGACAAGCTACTGTGCAATGTGGCATTTTTATATTCTCATGCCTGTGCAATCAAAACATTCATGAACTCATCACAGCATCATCCACATGCCAGAGCTAAGGTGTACAACTCGGTTTTACAGCTCTTCAGATGAGGTGCTGAAGGAGAAAGTGCTCAGGGTACCATGGGAAGTGCTATTCTAACACTTTGATCTCCAAATGACCCACAAATGTCACATCCCACAAGAGACATCCTCAAAGCAGGAATTGACTAATACTCCTCCAAGGAGTCACAAAGAGATGAGCCCACTGGCCGTATGTGCTGGATCACCAGAAGAGTGACATGTTTGGAAGTGTCAACTTTTGCATCCTTCACTCAAGATGAAGTCTCTCAACAAAAGCAAGCGGCTAAAACAGACGCTGTGTAGAGCAGCATCAGAAGGTCTAAATCACTGCCTCTCTTTACTGGTTACACTGGAAGGCAGCATTTATCTCCCACGCAGGATGTACGAGGCAGGACACTCCCGCAGATGGAGAAGAGTGGTGTTGCCAGTGGCCAGAGGGTGGTAGCACTGCACAGCTGAAGTGCCACGGCCCTCTGCTTTCTAGAAGGAGAGTTGGGGTGAGGGAGCCTCTGATGCTCCTGAGTAGCTGAAGAAGAAGAGGTGATAAAGTTGGAATAAATGATGAAAACTTTGATACCATAAGACTGTTACTAGAAATAGACCTTATCTATTATACTGCCCTTTACTGAATCCTTCAGCAGATGTGTTACACAAGTTTTCTCCTCTCACTTAATACAGGAGGATGCTTCTCTCTGCCCTCCTCAAACAAAGGTAAAAATAGCTGTGGTGTCTTCATTTCTTGTGAGGAAAAGGAAGAAGAATTGGTGAGGAAAGGGGGTGTTTGAAATGAAGAGGAACTTTTACAAAAGCATCTCACTTTCTTAGGCCCTAAAAACACTGTGCCACCTCAGTGCAGTCCACCAGTAACACTGGCAGATATTTTCTGGGCTTCTGCTTTTTCAGATGATGCTCCTTCTGGTGTGGCAGCCACAGGCTGTCAGTCATATAGTTTCTTCCCTGTGGTACATAACAACCACAAACAAATGAACCTACCAGGATGATGGTCATGTGCAGCTTCCAGACAACTGTAGGTTGCTTCCAAGTGAAATTCTCCCCTCCCCTTCTTCCATTCCATTCTATTATTCCATTACATTCTATATCTCAAAGCACTTTGGGAAACCTAAGAATAGTTGGTGCTGTGAAAGTCTTCTGGAGTACAGATATATCTCCATTTTGTAGTTGTAGGTACAAATTGTTACCTTAATTTTGCTGAAAGGAGGAAATCTGAGGACATAGTTTGTTTAAGGGCACTGACTACAGCGATGCTAGCGTCAGGGTTACTGTGCACACATGCACATAGTGATGTGTCTGCCTGTTACTGTTCCTTAGCTTGTAGTTTAAAACACAGAGCATCCAAAGCTCAGAGCCTCCACCTGTCATTTTACTTGGTCTTATGTATTCTAGAGCTATAAAAAATAGGTTTGGACTGTTGGTATCAGTCACCCCTTCTCTTTTTCTCTCCTATGCCACTGATAACTCTGTGTCCATCTCTGTCCAACTCTTACCTCATTTATCATAATAGTTTAAACCAGAATAATGTGTTGGCCTTGCTCTGTGACCATAGGCAACTGGCTTTGCTGCTTCAGGCCGCAGTTCTCCCATAGGTGAGACAAAGGGATTGATGCTTATCCAGCTCTGCAGAGGGCTCCAAAATCTCTGGCTGCTGTGCAAGAGACAGTAGTGTGATTACAATCACCCAGGCCTTGTGAAAGCCTGTGCTCAGTGGTATTTCTTTGCCTGCCTCAAATTGCAACAGCTTTCAAACTCTGCCATGCACACACTTGCTGGATTTTTTTTTTTCTCCTTCCCCATCCTGTTCTTGCTGCTCTTTCCTTTCTTGCTGTCTTCCCTCCTCTCCCTTAGTCCTCTCTCAAGAAAATGTACCTTCTCTATTGACCCATTTTCCTCCCCTGTCGTTTGTTTCTGGTTTGTCAACTCCCTTCCCTTTGTAGCCACTCTATGGATAGTTACTTCATCTTATCCTCATTCCCACTCCTGTCTCCTGAAATTCTCCCTCAGCCCTGGCTCTTTCTCTAGAAACAGCCGCAGGCTATTTCTAACCTTCCTTCTCTCATCAAAGCCCTTGAGCAATCAGCTCACTTTCATCTCTCTGCGGGGAGGCTGCCACGACACCACTCACCGCTACTGTTCTGGGGCTGGGCTGGGAACTGGGAGCTCCTGGTGGTGATGGTGGCACCACCACTGACTCACCACCTGGCCTTTGGCAAGCCATTTGCCCCCTCTCCTCTCCTAGTTTTAAAATAGGAGCCATAATTATGCACTTACCTCATATGGGTGTTGTAAAAATTTAATTACCACTTGTAAGATGCTATCTAAGAGTGAAATGTGCCTTTATCTCTCACAGAGGTAGCTGTGACCACTGCAATCCACACTTAGTTCAGGCCCTGGCATATAAAACTGTCTTCCACAGGCAGCCAAAGCCTTCCCTCCTGGTCACAAAGGTCCCTGTGCCACAGTCCTCTGTCACAGAAGAGTCTCCCTGGCTGTGGGCCATTCCCTGTGGATAACAGGCAGGGAGGCTGAATTCCCCTCTGGTCAAGGTCACCTATCCAGCTGCTCCTCTTATTACTCTCGTCCTCTGAAATTGCTGGTGAGGCCTTTCCTGAACCAAAATCCTGGTCTTCCTCTCCTCTCTCCTCTTCTCTCCTCTGCCTTTTCCATCCTCACCCACTACCTCACTCTTCCCTTTCCCTATGCTATGACTGACAAGACTTGTCCAAGACACCTTCCTCCTCCTCCTTCCTGGTTGCCCTATCAGCCTGTTTCAACTGGTACAACCCAAGACTTAGCCTCTGCTTTCCTCAGGCAGTGGCCACAAAGATGAGTCTGTCTAGTGAGATGCTGTCTCCCCCTGAGGCTTGGAAGGGGTGGTAGACCATGTGCCGGGCAGGCAGCAGTGATGATGCTGCCATCCCACCACTGTCCCCGTGATGAGCCATAGGTCGTGAGGAGAGTGCAAGGCAGTGTGCAACATGACCAGAGCCAATGCCTCTGTCCTCCCATGCATGCACATGGGGGCTCCATGGTCTGGTATTCCAGCACCACCCATGCCAATGTTAAGCAGGAGCAAAAGCTTCCTTAGATACTGCCCCTGCTCACTGCACACAAAATAACCACTCAAAACTCAGTGGGATCCATGTTGCCAAGAACAGTGTTTGAGCTGAAGTTGAGAGGATGGGCCTGGGGTTCCTCTGTAGCCACCAAAGACCCATGCAGAACTGGGCCTGATCAGGTTAGGCCTTGGCTCCCAGGTCCACCCACCTCTGCACCTCTTCTCAGTCGACTCCCAAGCTAATACTGGGGTCAGTTCAAATTTCTGATCTTAATTACGCCACTCCCTACACGCACCCAAGAAAAAAATCACAAGGGGCTGATCACCACCTCTTTCCTGTGAGAGGAAAGCCTGCTTGCTCTGATGTGGATTGCAGCATAGGCAGCACCTGAAGAAGCTGCGGTTAACCCTTCTGGATGTGGACCTGCATCTGGAAATAGAAGACAACAAGAGAAATAAAGGTCATTTTAGATCAGGGTAATCTGAATGACCTGTAACTCAATGGGAATAGAAAAGTTGCTTATTTTTTGTATTCTTGGCCAAAATCTTTGTCTTTAGGGTGTATTTGTCAATTTCTGGGCTAAAGTTATAAAAGAGCATGAGGATGGAATAAGACCTGTGAGTAGAAACTGCTGCTCAGCCATGGAGAGGCTACTGCCTATCCATAATGCATGCACTCTGAACTAGATCCATAAACATCAGGAATGATTTAATAGGCTGTAAAATCTTACATCATGATGCCACTGGAACTATTGAAAATAAAAGCAGATAAATCACAGTTCTGTGCAACAAGATGTACTCATGATGCTTTTTTTTTTCCATTTGCTGGAGTTTCATTCTGATGTTGGCTGAGTGTGCACTGCTCTCATTCTCCTTGAGTATCCTTTTCCTTTTCCTTTTCCCTTTCCCTTTCACTTTCCCTTTCCCTTTCTTTTTCCTTTCCTTTTCCTTTTCCTTTTCCTTTTCCTTTTCCTTTTCCTTTTCCTTTTCCTTTTCCTTTTCCCTTTTCCCTTTTCCCTTTTCCCTTTTCCTTTTTCTTTTCCAGGCTTAAGTTTCTACTTCAGCCCACTGGCTTTGTAGCTGTGTGGTCATGCTGCTATAAGCCCTGGCCCTGGAGGGTGCAGGATTGGGCAGAAAGATGCTGAGTTTCCACAGGCTTGGAGCAGGAGTACCCAGGTTTGGTTGTTTTCCCAGCAATACTGGGCAATCGTAAGCAGATTGACTGCTGTTGCTCGTATAATGTTATTCCTCACATTAGATTATGAGCATTAAATCTACTAGACAATGTTTATCTGGCAGGAAAACAATTTGTGTCACTCTTTTACTGCCAGCAAGATATAGAGTTACAATGACATGGATGACAGAGTGTGCACCACAACTTCGAATAGGCACGACAGCTGTAATCCTGTCACCCTGTGGAGAAAACGATGCTGAAAAGGGAGGAAGGGGGTGGTGAGCCTGTGAAAATATTACTAATAGAGAGCACTGGGTTCTGAGAAAAATTTGCTTCACCTCTTGTAGCTGAGGTGAGTGAACTGAGAAGTAAAACCCAGCCTCAGTACATGCAAAATGTAAATCATTCTGGACCTATCTGACAGAGAATTTGAACTCTGTCCCTTCAGCTTCTATTTGCTGTTTGTTTTTGTTAAAAACTCTCTGCAGTAACAGAATATAGCTTGATGCTTTTTCTACTTTTACCTCGAGTTTCATCATGTATCTTAATATTCCTTAATTTTCCTGGTTTGAATCATGTAATTACATATGAAATAAGAAGGCAGGTGGGAAAGCATGGCATGGGGGAGAAAGAAAAAAATAACAAAGAAAAGGAGGAAGTAAAGAGAAGAAAGAAATTTTCTAGCATTCATAATTTGGGGGAGAAGCTTAAGAACGCTACAAGACAAAATCCAGAGGTGAGATAAGAAATTGCGGACACATCCAGTTTAAAGAACTTTCCAAAGTAATGTTTCCTCTCAAAGTCTTGTGATTTTGAGGTGAGAAGCAACCATTATTTCTAATTCCTGAGGTTGTCAGTATCGACATACACTTCACCGTTCTGGACTACGCAAGAACTAAACATGAAGGTATAGCTTACGCCTGAGACCGGTGGCTGAGGATCTAGGGCTTTGCAGAACTGTCTTACAATTTCTGGTAACCTTTTTTACTTCCCTTCATTTATTGGTGGTTTTGCACAGCCTGCTCAAGGAATGAGCTCATGCCCACGGCAGTCTCTCTGTGGCACCAAGGACCTCGGTCCCAGCTCTGGCTGTGCAAGTGCTTGACTGGCATAGCCCTGCCCCGTCACTGCATGTCTTTGGGTGATGCCAGGAAGTTCCTCGCATATCTGCAGAGATTTAAATTCCATTTAAACAACCACCTCTGCCAAAGTAGGTCAAGTGGGGAGGTTTCGCCCAGTACAGGCCAGCTTCTTAGCCCAGCTGGTCCCCTGCAGCTCTGTGCTAGTGATCTTCCCCCAGCACGCTTCTCTCTGTTCCTCTCAGACCTCCCAGGTTTAAGAACTGCTCTCCCTCCTCCAAAGAGCTTTCCATACTGCCTGCCTGGCCTTGCCCATCTCCAGCCACAGGCAGACATCCCCTTGGCTCTTGCATGCCTGGAGGCTCTTCCACACATTCTGCTGGGGCAAGATTTTGTAGGGTCAGGGCAAGGCGCAGTGCCTGGCTAAGCCTCTGACCTCTTTGGTAGCAAGCAAGAGGGCTACTAGCATGAGCTGAGGGGAGAAGCTGCATCAGTCGCTTTGAAGAAACACAAGATTCCAGTTTAAAGTTTTCCTGCCCATCTCCATCTGCTTGCACTGCAGCAAGGGGAACTGATTTGGATTTAAGCGCAGGGATGCACACACGGAGACGCATGGGGGATACAGTCCCGTGCCATTTCACAGTGCTAAAGGCAGCTGCTGGTGTGGCCAAAGGAGGGTGTGCAGTGACCTGCACAGCACACAGTGTGGGATGGAGTGCGTCTACAGGGTGCTAGCCCTGGAAGCTTTGCTTTGTTGCACGGTACTTTAACCAGAACAACAGAAGAGGTAGACAAGGACTTGACCGTAACAGCCCCTTGGTGCCACGGTATTGTTCCACTCTGGTATGAGAGGGGCCCGTGGTCCTGTGCAGTTTAGCCCAGCCTGATAGTTGGGTTTAGCTATTACCAGGTTGGTGTCACTGGAGTTGTTGCTCTCAGGAGCTCTGTCAGGGTCACCCACTGCCTCATTTTTCTGTGCTGCAACAGGAAAGTATGTACCAGGAGTAGCACTGTCACCATGTGTCTAAGCAATGACTTGTACAATGAAGTCCACTTTTCAAATGTGACTATAGACTCATCTCTGGGAAGATGCTGCATGGCTTTGAACAATGTAGAGGAGTGAAGTCATTACAGTCTTCAACCTTCCTTCCTCTTTCTCCTAACAGAATAGTCACACTTACAGCAGCAGAAAAACATTTCTCTTGTTTACAGAAGCAATATTCTAGATGATTCAGGATAATCTGGTATATGATGAGGTGTAAGGATGACATAGCTTAGAGCATCGAGCATGTTTGGGGTTATTTTTTCACATATATTTGTTGCTGAATGAATATGTGTAATACCAAGATTTCAGCATTTCCAGTTTGACTGTGGTGGGTATCTGAAATGGGAAAGATATGCAAGTGCGTATGTGAATTGTAAAGTGTCATACCAACATGCCTGACAGCTTTGGGGAATGCACTGGTGTTGATATTTTTACTTTTTAAAAATAAAATAAAAAAATAAATAAATAAAGCCAAACAAACCTTTTACCAAAATCATTTTACTGATGCAAATCCTATTCAGAGAGCCAGCTCTGAGCTTTTAGAAGACCACTGAGTCTCAAAGAAGATTAGGCTCTTAAGTGAACAAACAAGAATGCAAATAATATGGATACAGCAGTTCTCACTTTAACACTTCAGATAGAATTTCATACATATTCCTAAAAAGCCAAGAATTTGGGACTTCTACCACAAGAAATATTAACTTGTCTGAATCTTGGAAAAAGGACTTACTTCAGAATATGAAGTGAAATGTAATCTTACTGCTAACGATGAGGAGCAGGACGACTGATGCACACTAGGGCCATAAAATACAATTTGCTTTCAGGAACTGATTCTGTAAGGGAAAAAGAATTGTGGTGCTAAATGTGCTATGGGGATCGCTTCCACAGCACATCTGTACACCAATGCTCATGGACTTCCTGGTGTGTCCTTAGGATGAAAAATTCTGTTGCATGCTAACATCATCAACAGATCCTTGCATGTTCTTGGAATTTACTACTGTCTCCTACTGTGTTTTGTTCCTTTGGGCCTTGATTCTGTCCCTCAGTCTGGAAGAACCACCTCTGCTGAGGCTCAGTAATGTCAGCAGACTCATCAAGTCACATCAAATGAAATTCAACAAAGGTAAGTGTAGAGTCCTCTACCTGGGGAGGAACAACACCATGTACAGGTACAGGCTAGAGGTAGACCCATTGGAAAGCAGCTCCATGGAGAGGGACCTCAGAGTCCTGGTGGACAGTAAGTTATCCATGGAACAGCCCTTGTGGCCAGGAAGGACAATGGTCTCCTGGGGGGCATAAAGAAAAGCATGGCCTCCCCCTCTGCTCTGCCCCAGTGAGACTACATCTGGAGCATTGTGTTTGGTTCTGTTCTCCCCAGTTTAAGAGAGACAGGGAAATACTAGAGAGAGTCTGATGGAGAGCTACAAAGATGATGAAGGGACTGGAACATCTCTCTTATGAGGAAAGGCTGAGAGCCCTGGGGCTGTTTA